>VYZT01029815.1:96704-158141 GCA_013400735.1 Pomatostomus ruficeps | reverse complement strand
GTGTCCCGCTTTGGGGCGCCGTGTCCCGTTTCGGGGCGCTGTGTCCCATTTCGGGGCCCTGTGTCCCGTTCTGGGGCGCCGTGTCCCGTTTCGGGGCCCTGTGTCCCGCTTTGGGGCGCTCTGTCCCGTTTCGGGGCGCCGTGTCCCGTTTGTCGCGGACCCACCTCTGCCGGCAGGGGGCGCGGGCGGGCCGTCGTCGGCGGGCGGGCGCGCCGGGCGCAGGCCGTTGTTGAAGGTCGGAGCCTCGGCCGGCTGCAGCTGCCAGTTGAGCCCCAGGAGATGCATGGCTGCGGACACAGGGACACACACAGCGGTCAGCGACCAGCGACCCGCACCCCAGCGGCCCGCCCGTGCTGAAAGAAACGGCGACAGCGACAGCCACACACCCCCCATGCACCCCCCAGCCCGGAAAATGCCGGGTAAATAAATAAAAGCGAGTCCCGGTGGCTCACACGCGTCTGCCTGGCACTGAAATGCAAAAGGCGAAATGCTCGCAACAAGCGCTCTGGGCAGACCCGGGCACCGCGTCTCGGGAAACAAAGCGCTTGCTGCAAGTACCAGCTCCGAGGTGGAATTACAGCTGGTAATTTATATGTTGATTGTAAAATTGGCTTTAGCCCTATGTAAAGTAGTGACTTGGTAATGCAATTATTTTGTGTTTAGTACAACTTATTTAAATCAGTGCGTTAGAATAATGGAATCGCAGAATGGTTTGGGCTGAAAGCAGCCTGGAAGATCATCCAGTTCTACTCTCTGGCCATGGGCACCTTCCGCTACCCCAGGCTGCTCCGAGCCTTGTCCAACCTCACTTGGACACTGCCAGGGCTGGGGCATCCCCAGTTCCTCTGGGCAACCCGTGCCAGGGCCTCACCACCCTCACAGGGATGAATTTCTTCCTGACACCCAACCTAAACCCACTCTCTTTCAGTTTGAAGCCATTCAAGAGCCTCTGTCTTCATTTTGTGGATTAAGCTTCCCTGGCTAACCCAACCCAGGGCTTTGCCAATCCTTTCCCTCACAGTTTTTTGACCGCAGGGCCTCAAGCCTCACACAGGGAAGGTTTTCTTCCTCCCAGCCATGGCCTCTCCAGCCGTCCCTGTGCCGTGTGCCCACAGCAGAGGATGTGCAGCTGCACCTACACCAGGAGCCGAGGAGCAGGAGCGAGGCCAAGGCACGCCCCGCACACGAGCCTGAGTTATAGGCACTGTGGCAGGGCTAATTGAATAAGTCCTGTGCATAATGCATGAGAGCTGACAGGTCTGAATCATTCAGCCAGTGGATTTATGTGCATCTTCACCTTGTATAAACACAGCTACCTGCATACATCTCCATACGCTCATCCCCTTATCCCCACGGCGCTCTCACAATACACAGCTCTGCTGAGGGATGAAGCCCACCAAGCTGCTTTTCCCCCTTCTTTACATTTCCTGCTCACACAGGATGTATGTAAACCTATATACCACAGAGAACAGCGTTTCCAGTTATGTCAAAAGGGGTTTGAGAGGATTCACTGTCAATTTGCAGGCAGGAAAAACATATGATTGGGGCACCCTTAGCATCGTTCACTTCTGCAGTGTCACATCCATGCAAGATTATCAGATATTCTGCATCCAATTCCAAGTGATTATAGGGGTCACAAACAGCCCAGCAGTGGCCACACACTAAATGTTCCAAGGGTAAATGTTAGGGATCGGAGAGGCAAAACACTTCTCACAGAAACTGCCATCTACAGTGCTTGAGCCACCACTCAGAGAATCCCCGAATGCAGGGAATCCATTTAGATGTGACCCATTCATGTCTGTATTCCTAAGCCCCAAAAAACCACAAAGCACCTCCCACCTCCAGAATCCACCTATCCCAACCCCTGGAAGTCTCTCAGCACATGATCCACGCAGAGTTTAACCTCTGAATTTTTGATAAAAGCAGCTGGGGAGAAAGGCAGCTTTCCTAACACATCTCCCCCATGACATCGTATGGATAAGCAGATGTCTAAGAATAGTAACTGAAATCAGGAGACATTTTGTGTGAGGAGGGCAGTTGCCAGATTTCACATTCATGCTGAATTTACAAATTTTGTTTCTATTATGTCAAAATATCTCCCAAAAACAAACAAACAAACAAACCCCATTATAACCTCTGGTATGTTAAATACCAGACATGAACCTGAAAAGGATGTTTTGCAAAGAAACTACTCAAAATTTATTTCTACAGAATGCTTAGGAATCCTTGGAAAAGATACAGAAAATTTATGTGGGATCAAATGATTTATTCAATTACAACTTTTTTGTCTTGCCAAAACAAACATTTTAAAAGGCTTTTTCAGTCTAATCTCAAGCAACCAATTTTTTTTTTTCCCAGTATGGCAAATGAAACTGAAAAATCATTCACAAAGATCAAACCCCACCAAGCTGCAGGTTTATCCAAACTGTCCCCACCGAGCAGGGACAGCAGAGGAGCAGCTCGGGGTGTTTGTGCTGTCAGCAAATCCCACACCCTGCACAGGCACAGGCGGACCACCCCCAAAAACCAGGAGTGCATAAAGATTAAGTGAATTTCAAAGCCCCAAAATGCAAACAAGTCACAGAGGAGAATTAGACTGCTGTGTTTTGTACTCTCAGTGTGTCTATTCAAAGTTGCCATTTTTTAAAAATTTTACTGCGAGCGTAACCGTAAATGTAGGTCACTTGCAGAGATGAAAGCCCTGCTGCTTCAAGTGTGAACCAGTCGTTACAACAGAGAGATAAAGAAATCACAACTAATAGTCTGTCCAAGAGAATTATAGTTGCTACCTTATAATTACCAGGTAAATTCAGACAAGGAATTATAAAAGATCTTATTAACATGGTATTAAAAAAACCCCTGTGATCCATCTGCTTCCAAGCACGCCGTGGTTTCATTAATAACTTCATTGCTCGGTGTTTTAATCAGAGATGCAGGTTAGGTAGCAGCAATTAGAGCTCCTTGCTAACGGGGCAGGGATTTGCGTGTCTGCCCCATCCCTCACGGAGACCGAGCATCTCCTGCACAGCTCACACGTCCACGAGGAGATCCACAAACCTCTGCTCACCCAGCTGCAGCCACAAACACCAGGAATATTCACCTTCCACGAGAATAACTGGAGCAAAGTGTGTCACAGGGGCCTGGGGGAAGCTGCGTGTTTGCACTGCATCGGGCACAGCTGCTGCATCGAGCAGGGGGAGCAAGGAGATACCTGTTCCTGCTGCTCCACAACGCCGTGAGATGGCGAATTTATATGATTAACCTTTTGTTCTGTTAATCAAACAAACTGCCTCCAGCGAAGGAATAAGTAGAAGGCCGTTTAATTAGAAATGTGGGGATCCACTCCGAAGTTGAGCGCGTGTGTCTCACAGGAGAAATTTGGGCTGGTGAATTTGTGCCTGTTTGCTGGTTTTTTCTGTTTTCCTTTTCTGTTTTGAAACTACAACTCAGTAATCTCTGTGGCCTTGTTTTTTTTCCCCCAATAATTTGTGTATCCACAGATTATATTTTACAGAGCACTTACAGGTATTGTTTTTGTGCATTTGCTTTTTTCCCCCTCAACATTTAAGCATATTTTCAAAGTTCTTCTCTCTGATACTTGATTTCCAAACACTGAGCTTGTCAGAATTCATATGGTTCATTTAACACTAACATCTAGCAACTCAGAACAGTGTATTTATATTCTCTAAATCACAAGAATTCAGGAACGATACATTTTGAAGTAAAACCTTTGCATTCTAGGTAAAAATAATAATCATGTTCTCACTCCCACTCTAGCACCATACACAAACACAGAGAGTGAAACCACCTGGAAGCTAAACCTGCATGGCCAGCAAGAACAAAAGCAGAGACCTGGTTCATCACTCCAGGTGGCAGAGCTGCCAAGGATCACTCTAAGACTTACATAAGATAGAGGCTGTTAGAGTGAATCATATATTATTTTAAGAAGTCCCAAAAAGTACACAAATCCACAGAAAATTGACAAAACTTACGTGCAAATGATCTTGGATGTTCTCTAAACTCAGTAGTGTTCCCACATTCCTCTTTCAGTGGCCATGAACCCACTGCCCAGTCCATCCAGAGTTCAGTCTGAAGGACAGTGGTTCCCAAGCTCAGGAAGCTCTTTGTGCTCCTGTCACTCCTGACCTTGTACTTTTGAAAGGAGATACCCCTGGTGTCTTTGTGAGCTGGAGATCTCCCTGCAGTACAGCTCAGTGTCTGCCAATAGGCAGAGCAGAGCGAGGGTTTTCACTTAGCCCTTTCCTTGATGATATTCTTTCTTAAAGGGAGAAATATGCAGGTTAATGAGCCATCATTTTCCCTATTCCTAGAGCATCTTTCCAGTCAGGGTCTGGAAAATACACACTGCTTGCTTGTTGGAAAATTCAGCATTCTCTAAGCAACTCAAAAAGATGGGAGGATTATACAAGTGAACAGAAGTAAGAATGTTTCCAGAGTTTAATTTCCAGACAGTCCTGCTTCCTAACCCCTGAATTACTGTCATCCACAATGAACCCATTAAACTGTGACTTCACTTTGTCAGGATATATCCAGGGTTTGTCTGGAGCAGGCCAACCTCTTTTCATATGAACCAGGAACCACTCCATTACATCCCAAATAACGTGAACAAATAAACACTAAAGCACATTTGCTGTTTGAAGGCTGTTGTGTTATAGGAGCAGAAACGTTCAGAGTTTCCTTCCATCCACTCATGAGGTGAACAATGATGCAACTCTTGCTATTACGGAGTTTTGAGCAGCATCAATGCATTTTCCAAGTCAGGTCTAATGAATCACAGACATGATGAAACAAAAGGTTTGTACCTAATAAATCTTAGCATAATACTAATTTCACAGCATCTTCATTCAAAGACCTTCCTGCGCATCTATTTTTTATTTCATATGGTTTTAATGCACCACGCTATTTGCGTGGAGCAAAAGGAGTTTTATGTTTTGCACTTCTGGGTGCATGTAAGATAGGCACCCAAACAACTTCAAAAGAATAACTGCATCCCCCCAAAATTAAAGAGTAATTAAACCTTATTGCAGGCTTACTTGTATTAAATGTTACTAAGCTGAGACTCCTGGTCCTTTATTAGTTACTGCTTCTTGATCATGCAGCAGAACTTGAGGAATACCAGAAATTCATCTTACTGATCTCAACTACTCATAAAATAACAGTTGCTTAAAAGATTAGAAACATAGTGATTTAAAGTTCTGCTGTTCCTCTGGAGGAAGAGGTTCAAGTTCAACCCCAGTCACCGGTGAAGGGAGTGCATTAGGCCCGTTCCCCAGCGATTACTTGCCCCCATTACAGAACGAGTGCACAATCCATCACAGCTGACAGCCTCTCCTCCAGAGATGCCCGAGACAGGACAGGCAGGGGGCTGAAAGTCAGCAAGGAGCAGCGGGGGAACTGCAGGGGAAACCTTGCACAGTGCCTGCAAACGCTCCCCGTGATTGTAACTTGTGCTGTCAGGGCTCTGCTCTAGCAAGGGAAGTGAGGAGCCTTCCCCAGCTCCTCTCATAGCTGAAGAGGTTGAAAGACAGTTCACAAACGCACAAACAATCAGAATTGACTGAACTAAACCTTAGCTGAGATGCAGACTTTGCTAACGTGCCTCACAATTAACAGGGACAGGACACAGAGGACAGGGAGGCTCTGTCAGATGGGCAGCACTGCAAGTGCTCCTTTATGTCCAAGGCATGTCACCATCGGGGACAATCCAGAATCAGGACCTGGCAACAAACTTGCCAGGATTTCAACAAATCACAGGTGATTTACAGAGCTGGCACCACCCTCTGCTCGGTAATTTTGCTGGGCAGCCTTCGGTTTGCAGCAGGAGCAGCACAAGCACTGCCAGGATGAAGCTGGGATGGGACAGGACCCCCGCAAGGAAGGTGTGTCACAGAGAGCTCTCAATTACACCAATGCCCTTTGATATTGTGCTGTTGGCAGAAAGGGACAGTGTCTCCAGGAGCTCTAACCTGCAATCTACCCCTCTAACATACATTAAAGTGCTTGAAATGCCATTACCAAAGAATATGAGTCTTGCTACTTAAAAGGAGCAGTCTTAAAATAAACAACGTGAGCAAGTAGCACCTTTCCATGCTACAGGAACAATGACGTGTCTCCTAAAATTCAGAACTGTCAGAACTTTCTATTCTTCCCTGAATACCTCGTGTGACTGTGACAAGGATGCCAGAGTTCTCCTGAGGGTATCCAAGAGATGTCACGAAAATTGATCACATTCCCACGCCTTTTTCTAAAACAAAACAAAAGCCACATGGCTTGCTGGGTGGACATCTGCCACTTTTGATGTATTATCTACAGGAAAGTCTAAAGTACTATTTTAAAAAGTTCAAACCTCTCATAGATGTGATAGAATTCTAAATGGAAAACAGGCCATGCAGGGAAGGGGGCACAGTCTGCTGCTGCTAATGCATTATTCAAGAAGAGGCCTGACCGAGAACTGCACAAGGACATAAAATACCTGAGCAACCGGGCCAGAAATTGGCAGATGAAATTCAAACCCGTAAAATAACGTATGCTGGAGAGGAGTCATTTTAACTCCACATGTAAAATAATGACTTCTGAGCTGACTAATATCAAACAGAAGGAAAACTTTGGGCTGGACGATAATTTCAAGTCAGCCAAACATTGAGTCATTATGGGATGGGTAAACAAAGCAGGGAATATTGTTATGCCACCACCCCTCCTCTCAGAAAGGACCTGGAACGACCAGAAGTTGGAGGATGAGTAGGGAAAAGGACATCCATGATTTGTCCTTCTTACTAGAGAACCACTTTTGGGTGCTGGAGACCAATGAATGGATAACTGGACTGGGATTTTTATGCCATAAAGCATTTTCTAGAAGCAGCACGACTTTTAGGCGGAAATACATAAATGGCAATTGCTGACATGCCACAACGTTGGTGCAGGTGCCTCAACCCAGCTATTCATCAGTGCAATGGTAAATACTCTCATTAATAGCACAGCAGAGTCAGTGATCATTATCAGAATGCATTTTCAAAGTATCTTGTTGGAGATCTCAGGGACCAGCAGAAAAGGATTTAACTTTTACAGGGTTGGTGCCAGAGATCAAAGATCAGCTGAAAAACAGCATCATTCTCCGGACTAGCAGTACTTAGGGTATTTATGAACTTCTGTTTTAATATTAATGACTTAGAATCCTACAGAGCTCATATGAAACATTTGGATGTATTCCTGATTATATTGCCTCTTCCGCTTGTGACCATTCAGTGGTTCATAGGCAAGGTTGAAGTAGCATTTCAAAAATAGATCATTTGATCTAAATTTAATACTTCTTTTGTGAAATACATGCAAAAAGTCCTGCTTATTGACTGTGACCATTGAAGCTCAACAACAAATAGATGGCTTGCATTCAAGGTCACTCATTCTCAGCAATTCATCTTAATCATCAGTATGCTATTTGCTATGCACTACATTTTCCTAATAAATTTGAATTAAAAGTTCATTTGGGAACTCCATAAAAAGCATTATCAAAACCCCCAACTTCAAGAATTTACAGATCCCGCTATTTCCATTAAAAGAACAGACCTGCCTGTATTACACATACAGAGCACAATAAAAAACCATTTTGCTGCCTTATTTATCCTGCCCATAACATTGAACAAGACCTCTCACTTCTCAGAGTCACTTTTTGCGGTTTACAATGCTGAAAATGGAAAATTCCATTAACTATAATGGCACTGCTGTGTATTTTTATATCTTGTTGCGTAGTTTTTTCCCACTTCTCTATCACTTGAATTAAGCTCATATTCTTACCCACAAACAAGTTTCTATACGTTACCCAGCCACAGGGTTTACTCTTGTTAATTGTGCCTGAGCCCTGCAATAGTTTTATACTTAAAATAACAACAATAACAGGAATAATTTATAACTTTTGGAACAGAATGACAGTGAGTTTTCTGGGTTCAGGAGGAAAGCCACGAGGACTGTTTCATCTGGAAGTTTATGGAACAATCAGGGCAAGGAATCTCAGGCTGCCATTCCCGCTCTGGGCTTCTCTCACCCAAAGCGTTCCTATAAACACAGACACAGGAAATGGAAATTCCAGTGCCTAAATTTCTGGGAACTGACCCAGGGGAAGGAGGCAGATCCTCAGCTTTGGGCAGTTCTTGCTGTGGAAGGGGGATGAGCTCAGTGCCAGACGTGCTCCCTCCACTCACCAGGGCACTGCGGGACTCGTTGTGCCTTTGGGAAACACCAGCGAAAGGAGAGCTGACTTCACACAATCTTAAACACAACAAAGAAATCCTCAGGCATAATTTCACCCTCAGCATGTAAACTCTTTTAGACAATGAAGTGTTCAGAACAAGATGTTTGCTTTAAAGCATCCAGCCCAAGAAACGTTTTATAGAAATACCATAAAGGATGTATGACTGAGTGTATTGTTGTCAGCAGCAGCAGAACTTTTGCTGGGAATTAATTGATTTCTTTTGAATAAATGCTATTAAAAATTGAAAAGGAGATGGAGGAAGGGCTAGAAGATGCTTCATTCTCACTGTGTTCACACAGAAGAAATAGGGGGACCCAAAAAAAGTATTTTTTTATTTTCTTTTTTAAATTGATCACCCCCCCTCCAAGCTGACTGATTTCTTTCCCTGTGCACGTCAATAAACTGAATAGAACGGATTTTCAAAGCACAGCATGAAAGATATACCCCCAAATCCCATTAGGAGTAATGTGATTTGTGTGCTTATCTGCCATGCAACGCTTTGAAAGTTCATTCCTCTCTTTCCATCCTCAGTTTTTCTCCTTCCAAAAATAGTTGAGAAGCTTACAGAGACTCTCAGCTCCTCTCGGGGTAGGGAGAAGTGGAGGAGGTGAACACTGGTGCCTAATTCCCAGGAAAAGGCCAGGCAAGCAGAACTCCAGCCCAGGAACACGAGCTGCACCCGGGGTTGTTGTTCCCCAGTCACCACTGGGATGAAGAAAGGATCCCTGGCTCAGCCCTCGACTTCGCTCGTCTCAGCCCTCTCCGCTGAAATGTTTTGATTTTGTGCCACTTTGAGCAATCTTTTTGTCACGAGAAGGGTAACAGCATTGCAGGCTGCCTTCAGAATCTGGGATCTCATGACAAAGACCTTAAAAGAGAAGCAGAATACAGTGCACTACTCATTTATTCTCATGACAGGCCTTAGATTGTGCAGAGCGCAGGGAGCTGGCACGCGATTAATCAGCCCCTGAGGCTGTGCAACGTGAACTCACTTCTCATGGCAATTCTGAGAGTCAAGGCTGCAATCTCTTTGGTCTTGCAGCTGAACTAGGTGGCTGTAACTAATAAGAAAAGTGTGTATATTTTTATTTACCCAGTACAGCATCTTTCAGCCTGGAGGATCCCAGATCACATTATAACAATATTCACTTTGCCAGCCTTGCCAAAATGCTGCCACTTTGGAAACAGGCTTAGAAGAGCAGAAAGGGATGCTCTTAACTCAATTTTGCTCTGTTTTTGAGCAATTGTGAGCATTCAATGTTAATACAAAGCAAATTGAATCCAATTTTAATTTCACACCTAAAAGACACCATTATCACGAACAAAGTACCCAGCTTGTCTTTATTCTGTTTCCAAGAGGAGGAAGAACCCAGATGAGACTCAAACGTGGTGTTTCAAGGAATATAGACACAAATATACTCTTGAAAATCACTGAGGCCTGAACTTACAAGAATTAAAATAACTGCATTACTTTTAATACTGATCATAAACCTAAGGGATATCATGTCAAACATTTATTCAGCTACATTCATCTTCTGAAACTGCAACCGCCCTAATTTCTACAAACATGTTGAACAAGATTTTCATAATCTCACTGTTCCAAAGCATTCAGACCTTGACTCAACCTTCGTTAGCCACACTGATAAGAAAATAGTTTTTACCTTTATGACTCCTTTGCATACACCAAATGAACTGAAACTGCGTTATTATGAATGGCCGAATTTCTGTCCATAGTACAAAAACCCCGTAATTTCTAATCATAAAGTATATTCTTCCCTTAATAGAAATGATACAGAATAGCTTAATTTAATCACCTGATAAAATCACAATTTAAAACACTGCATGAATGATAAAGTTTAAGGTTTTACTCTCTACGCAAGGTAATTATTTGAGTTGAAAGTTCATTACAAAGAGGAAATAAATCCAAAGATGAAAAGCAAATATGAGAAGCTTTGGGAGAAGAAATCATTCATTTTCACCACTATAAGCTGTTTATATTTCTTTCACAATGTGCTTCAACAGGTGTCTATATAAACCCAGCCTAAATCATATCTTGATGCTGACATGAAGGTACAGATTCTATTTAGCATCTATGCAGATTGACACTTTCTATAAGCCTTGACATTATTAATGTATTGTGATTTGGATGTCCTACTGAGCCAGGAGAGAAACATATGAAAGTCAAATACACAGATTTTATTTGATAAGTATCTTATACAGTCAATCAGTTATAGCCTTGTAACTCACATTCCTTTGTGTGGGTTGTTTTTTTAGTGGTAATTTTGAAAGAAATAAACAATTATCAAATTGGACTTTAGTTACATTTTTGAGAATTTTGTTTTCATTGCCCTTACGTGATTTGTGTTAATCATTTCCCATAATGGGTTTACTATAATTATTTCCAATCTTATACCTATCTTATTCTGAAGTTTGCTCACAAGAAAAACAAGTTTTATAGCAAAATGTTATCGCTTTCAGAGACTAAAAGCTGGCGCTCCTGCAGCTGTGCCTTCTCACCCAGAATGGTCGGGCTGGTGAGGGAATACAGGCTGCAGGTGAGGACAGGATTCCTGTGGGGTCACACCAGTATGGGAGAACACGAGAAATCTGTGAAGCCAGGAGCTTCATTTCAGATCCCTGCTTTGTTTTGAAGTGCCAGAGCTGCAAATTTCAGACTGCAGCAAGAGGCATTTCATGAGGAATTCCTCTGTGTGTGTGTGTGTTCATACAGGATTATGAGTTGCCTCACCAAAACATCTGTTCCACAATTCCATCAGCCAGTGGAGGAACAAGACTCGCCTGTGCATCTGAAGTCCCAGGAGACATCGTGCCAGCACACCAGTCTGCCTAAATCCACCTCCAGCACCGTGCACCATGAATAATGGAAAACATTTTTATTCCATTTGGACACCTACATCCTGATTAATCTAAGGAACATCATAACAGACGCTTAAATATTAATATTTGGATTAATTTCCTTTATCTCTTCTGTCTCAAATTGCCTTTTAGAAGATGGGGTTTTAAGACTTGTTCAGTTGTCCCTGACTTCAGGGGAGAGAGCTTCACTTCCTCTATTTACTTGAAGGATTTGAGACTGTGAGTGTCACAACAATGCCTGAAAAAACCTGTGTTTTCTACAGGCGACAGCAATGCAACCCATCCAAAACTCTACTCTAAATCAGTGGTTTAAATTGCAGGGTGATTGGACATGAGCTGTAATGCATTAGCACATGCATCACTGTATACAACTAATTAACGAACCACAGATTAAAATACAAGCTAGATTGCCTACCCTCAGAAACCTCTGCCTGCAATTACATGCACTTTGCAAGGCATAACTGAGTTATGGTAAGTGATTAATGCGATAAATTTTAATATATGTAACAACTTGACTTAGTAATACCAATAAAACAACCAGGAATTATCCTTCAAAGAGAAAACTCACACTACAAGGGGCAAAAATTATATATATATATAGTAACTAGAACTACACACTGGTACTTCATTACCAACACTCAAATTCTGCTTCTACATGTCTGTTACACCCAACTGGCTGTCAATCAAGCCAGGATTATATATCTTTTGCCTTTGATGGATGAAACAGTAAATACTATATTTTAAAGAAACCCCAAACCCTAAACTACGTTGAAAATCTATCTAGCATTTCAGCTTCACTCTTCATGACAAAATTTATTTTCCATTTTTTTTTCCCCCCTTTCAAAAATTTGCTTCAGCTTGAAAGCAGCTCCTCAGTATCTTGAAAGAAAAATGACTGGGAACTCCTCAGTGTCACTGTATGTGACAAGCTTCTGCAATGTATTTACCTTCTTCTTTCACAACACTGCGAACATTAAGAACCCAAAAAATGCCACAGCTGAGATTTTTTTTCACCATCCATCTTGATTTGAAAAAGATGCATTTGATTTTATGGTCTAATAGAGAAAATCTGCTTTTGCCTACTTGGAGGTGGCTGTCCATACTAATTAGTGAGGGATAAAATACACACAAACCTCTATTTTGCGAGGACATAAACCAAAATGAAAATGAAGATACTACCAAACCTATTCATAAATCTTTAAGAATTTCACCTTATCGGACAGGTTAAAAAAACCCAAACAACTCAGAAACAGCCCTGAGGTAAAATCCACACCAATTTTTCCATTTAAACGTAATTTTGAAAATTTAATGACTGCATTCTTTCAAAAACAACCATGGCATTATATGGCTGGCATGTAAAACTTGGGATTGCTGTCAGTTCATAAGATTATTCCAGAAATCTGTTCACATCCCGAGGCTTTACATGAGCTGCACCTCTGACTCTGTTCTTGAAAACTATTCTCACATTTGCATTCAGGTATCCTCAGAGGTAAATGTTCAGCTGGGATGCAGGATACCACATTTCCGTGCCTGAGTATGTGGTGGAATTCTACACAAATTCTTTTCTCCTGGAGCCCCCTGGCCTTTGGGATGCACCTTTGGAGAGCTGCATTGTGAGCAGTGGGGCTGCAGGGAGCCCACGGAAATTCTGCTTTCCCAGCTGAAGGCAGCAGTGCCCAGTGCAGGAGTGGAGCAGGAGGGATCAGATGCTGCTCAGAATGGCCCAGGCTGCAGGGAGCCCATGGAAATCCCATTTTCCCAGCTGAAGGCAGCAGTGCCCAGTGCAGGAGTGGAGCAGGAGGGATCAGATGCTGCTCAGAATGGCCCTGACCACCCCGTGCCAGCGAGGTCCGAGCCGCCACCGCGCTCCGATCTGCTGGATGGTTCACAGCCAGACCTCTGAGGCTCTTTGAACCTCTACTGAGCCAATTTCCCATCTGAAATACTGTCAGAACTCACCTTCTCCATTTCAGCAAGCTAGACACAACACACTCCCGGCTCCTGGCGGGGAACAATGGAGGGACGGAGCGTGCAGTGGCTAAGCACTCTCATTGAAAAAACCAGGGGATGCTGCAGTAATTGTCCTGAGAGGCTAGAAAGGAAACAAGCCTCTGTGCTGACAGCTTAGCTCAGCGTGAACTCTCATTTTTCACATGGAGCTAATTAAAAACTGAAATTAGTTAAATATGGAAATGACACTTGCAAGCACTTTAGCTGAATCCTGGCGAAATCCCTCCAGAGTGCTGAGACACTACCTGCTGCTTCAAAACTCCCCGACTGCATTTCACAGTTAAAAGGCTGAGCAAAGGGAAAGTTATTACAGAGATTTCCAATTCAAAATGCGCCTGTAAAATCCTAAATTAAATTTCATGGTAGCCCTTTCAGTAACGAGGGACACACTGTGCAGTCCAACGATACGGCGCTCGAAGAACGTCCCCGCGTGTGCTCTCTGATTATCTCACCTTTAGGCACCGGGCTGGTGGTGCCAGCGCTGTGATGCTCACAAGGACACCGGCACTACAATGCTACAAAGAGAAGCCATGCACTGCTGCTGGAGGAGTCATTTGGAAAGCGTGGCTGCACGGCACATAAAGGAATTACTTCCAATGTCTAACAGCAGAAATCGGAGGAAATCAGAACCCCGCAACCAAAATGTTTTATGCCTATGGTTTTAATTTATGTGATGAATACGTATGCAGAGAAGAGCCTACGCTGCAATAAATTACATGGCCTGTATATCTCTATCTCCACACTTTACAGGCAATGCAATAATAAAAAGCACTTCTGCATATTGAAATGGGCATAAAGAACCAAGGGACTGGATATGCATAAAAGGTATGATGAGTGACATTAGCTTTTTGACTGAAGCACCATGTGAATTCCATTTTGGTGCACGTGACTTGCCTCGTGTGCATAAAAGCAAGGGTATCTGCCCAAGGGCAAGTATGATTTCTGAATGCAATTTAACGAAACCCGCCCACGGAACAGCTCGTTCTGGAGCCAGACCAAGGCGCTCAGGATAGCCAGTCGCTTCGGAACAACTGGAGCTTTTGGGGTTTATTGTTTCTCCTACATTCCATCCCTTTACCCTTGAGGCAATCCCCTCCCCCTGGCCTGCTGCCACTATTGCACCAACAAATTTCTGTCTGGGAAAGCCAGCAAAAGATGCCACATAGCATGAAAGCCACTGTTCCTCACTCCCAAGTCTGCTGGCAGGGGGTATTTCTCTACCCAGCCTGCCAAAACCTCTTCCCTGGCAGCTTTCTGTATAATCTGTACATCACACCCAGGCTTTGCTAGTCCAGGGCCTTGAAACATCTCAGCTAACCCAGCTGGAGGGGATATGCTGCAGCTGCACCATCAGACCCTCTTATTTTATTGAATTCTGAATATGCAGTTTCAAAGCAATTCAAATGAATTTGCCCAAGGCCTCAGATCAGTAAAACTACTGATACCACCTGCAGCAGGCTTCCTACGTTTGAAGCATTTGAAAACAGGTGACAGGATAGGAGCTTTCAGTGTAAGGACAGACTCTCATGAAAAGCCTCCTAAACAAACTTGGTTGTGCCCCATTTTGGCAAGGAAGGAACTGCGTGGCTTTCAGCCCAATTCTCACAATAGCACTGGGAATAATGGGAAGCTCCATTTTAAATTATTTTTTAAATCATGTGTATGTTTTCCAGGTTAAAATGAAGCATTTATTTGATCACCGAGTTCCACTTATTTTCAAGCATCTCTATGAGTGGGGATAAAAAGCAGACTTTGATCAACATGAACTCTTAAAAAAAGGGTGTATTAAGAAACCCAGAAACAAACATCTAGCAGGTTGCAGCCTCTCAATGCCATCCAATTCTTCCAGCAAACAGAGGGAAAAGAGCAAATTCCCCACCCAGCAGTTTTCCACAGCCATGGGCCCTCTAAATGTGCCTGATGGACAGGTACAGGGTGAGAAAGTCCTGGGACACACCTGGCTGGGTATGAAACCAGGAGCCAGAGCTGCAGGAGGGGAAGCGGAGCCTGTCAGCCAAAGCCCTGGGGAAGCAGAACTCTGTGGAGGTGGTTGTGCTCCCAGCCTGGCTCCCTGCACGTCCTCACCTCCCAGGGAGTCAGGGAGCTGCACACCAGCAGCTGCTGTCACTTCCCTATCCTGTGTCTGCAGACAGTCCTGCCTGGAGCAATGACAGAGCAGAGAGCCAGTGCCTACTTCTGCCCATGGCTTTTAACAGCACCCATGTTATCTGTACAAGGAGCTACCCTCCTTGGGAATGAGCATTCTTAAAGAGAGAAATTAGTTTTATCCTCTTCTCCTGATTCTGTTGTCCTACCTGGGTACATCCCAGAAGCTGCAGCTCAGTGAGGGAGCCAGAGACACGAAGGGGAATCTGGGGAGGGCACTGTCAGATACAGGCAGGCAGCTCACTCTGAATAGCAATCGTAAGGCAATGATTTGTGCCTTTAAAAAGATCCCCAAAGAATAAAGAGAATAAAGAACTGGCTGGAAAGAACAACATATATTCCAATCAGCTTGTGATTGTACCTCAGCTGTGCAGTGAACAGTCCCTCTCCCGAGGCAGCACATGCTGCACATCTGGGGAAGCACCACTGGGATGAGACCCAAGGAACAGAAGGGGACATCCCCGCAGGCAGCTGCTTTTGTCACTAATGCTTCTGGGAAAATACTGACTCAAGAAGCAAATGAGTAGTGGCTTAAAGGGAAGAAATTAAGACTGAGGATTTTCATCTTCAGGCCCTTAAAGGTACGTAATCATTCTCTCGTTCTTTTCCCTCCTCTTGCACTCAGAAATTTCCAATAACGTTTAAAAACTTGAATCAAGGAGAAAACCTAAGCCTGCAGCCTCCCTTCAGGGAGAAAGAAGAGAGGAGGGAGCAGAGGGGACTGACAGGCAGAAATACATTATTTATTCTTTCCACAGCCGAGGCAGCCCAGTGGGGAGAGCCAGGGAATTCTGTGCCCAAGCCCAGGAGCTGCAGCCATTCCAGGGCTATTTCAGGGACTGTTTCAGTGTTTGGAAGGTGCAGCATCCCCAAACGCAGCAATGCCATCCTCGTGACATACACCAGGCTCCAGATGCAGAAAACAACGGAGTGGAGATTATTCCCAAAGCTGTGGCCAATGAAGGGCTGCTGGTTCCAGAAGATTGGCGAGCCAGGTGCCCCCAGAGAGTTTCCAAACTGGCTCTTCGAGCCATGGGCGAAAACAAGACTGCTAAGATCATTCAGTCTCTCTCTAAACTGCTCTCCTGTACTGATTTTCTCTGTAAACAGAGTCTAAAATCATCCTGTGAGAGGCAGAGTGAGTCACTTCTCAAACACAGGGCCCTCACTGGGAGCTGCACAGGTTTTGCTCCATAAAGGGATTCTGAAATTCTAGACAGGCCAAGTCATTCCATGAATTCTTTGAATTGCAAAACTTTAGTCAAGGTCATTTGCAAATGCAAACCTTGAGTTCAATTATGTTTTAGCAGAAGATGACACAATTACAATAAAAAAACCCCTGTTTTTATAACTCAACAGCTTTTCCCCTTGGTTATCAATTTTTAAATACAGGGCAAGGATAAAAAGTGTGCTTTTGAGAAAATTCTGAACACATAAATGTTTCAGATCTGTTCTACTGCACAGAACAAGAAAATGTTTCCTTTAATAGTGCGATTTGATGTAATTTGCCTTATGATTTTTCTTAAGGTACAGCAAATGCCAAGCAGAAAATGGCACATATTTCATTTCAAGAAACAGAGCCAAATTCATCCCTGCATCTTTTTCATGCCCCATTGGTTTAAGTCAATTATTTTCAATGTAGCTATATCAGTGTGGAAGAGGAATAATGCAATCATGAATCACGTCCATACTATTTTTCATGACAATTCCACTTGAGCAAAGCCTCAGAGATAACCTAGTGAACCACAGATCACGGTAATATTTTATAAAATTTATTCAACACAATGTATTAAATAAACTTACCTTTCTGCCTGTATCTTAGCAACTTAGCAACCCTTACAATGTGAGAATGCTGGAAACAAGCCTCTGAAGCCTACAAATGCAGACTTGACTTTTAAGAATAGGTGTGCCAGCACCGAGGGCCATAATTGCAAGAATAAATTCTGCTGAATGGGGCAATGACACACATTTTCCTGTATCTGCACCCAGTCCTGATGGAATTCCTTTATTAATGGTGGCATTTTCTAGGCTATTTGCTGGATCTGTCATGCAAATCCAATGGCAGGGATATTAAGGTTTCATTACAGGAGATACCAAAATGGAAGTATCCCTCACCAGCTGAAGTGTTCCATGGCCACCTGTCCCATGTTTCATGGTGTCCAGTGATGTCACTGACAGTCCCCAGCGTGAGCTGCAGGGAAGGACCACACAGCACCAGCTTCATGCTCTGGGACCAGCCCTGCCCAACAGAGACCTTAATATGAAACCATCCCACCTTTTGTACAGAAGATTTGGGGATGTGGCACTTGGGGACTTGGTTTAGTGGGGACATGGCAGCGCTGGGTTAGAGGCTGGACTCCATTTTAAAGACTTTTTCCAGCCTTAATGATCCTGCAATTGTGTGAGCCGAGAACGGTGCTGTCTGACTGGAGTTCACCAGCTGCACTGCAGGACAGGGAAAGGAGACCTAAATCGTCATGGAAAAATGCATTGGCATTGTGAGAAAACTGTGGGTTAGATAGGTGGCAATAAATCCTTAATATTTTATGGAAAACTGGTTTACCCTAAAGCAACCTGCAGCTTCCCCATGTAGCTCAGCTCTGCAGGGAGGCACAGCCACTGCCAGCTGTGGGACACGAGGGAGAGCACAGAGTCACCAGGGCTGTGTCCAACTGATGTGAGACTGAAATAAAAAATCTGGGGTTAATCCCTGCAGCTCTGACTCAGGATTGCGCCTGTGCTGCTCAGCCCCTGCCTGGCAAGGCACTAGCACGGTGCAGGTTTCTCTGCACTGCCTCAAGCCCTGTCAAAGGCTCCCCTTTCCCAAGAAAAACGGGAGACACATGGGCCCTGCCCCTCCAGAAATGTAACCAACCCCCTTAATAAATTTGGGAAGGAGCGCAAACGTCCAGCAAACGTAAATATCAATGCAGCAGACAGCAAAACACCATTTTAGCAATGTCTCCTGTTACATGTCCTCGTGTTGGGTTCATCAGAAACACTGACAAAGGCTGCAGCCAAAAATCTGAACAGTTCTCAGCAGCGCCAGCAGCACTGCCCAGGTGCACTGGCACCCTGGAGACTGAGGTGGCAGAAAGTCATACAACAAAGCATGAAACCCCTGCTTTCCTAGAAGATTAACATGAATTTGCCATTACTAAGAAGTTTTCTTGACAGGAGCGCTGTGAAGGACAGTGGCTGTGGCGGAGATGCAAACCCAGTGTGCTGGGAGGGCAGCGTGGTCCTGCCCAGAACCTGGGATTGCTCCTGGCACAGGAACAGGCTCTGCTCCATCCCCCTCCTGTGCCAGCTCCCAGCTGCAGGCCATGGAGTGCTGCTGACCTCAGTTTGCCTTAAATTCTCCTCGTGGATGGCTGTGCTCCACTTTGGTGCAGGCTGGTGATTTAGTGTTGCCCGCTGTATCAGAGGGAGAAGCGTTTTCCCCTTCAGCGCCTGCTTTGTAAATCATTGAATTATGTGCTGCTTCAGTCACATTTTTGAGGCCTCTCTCTGCCATAAGACACCTGCTGGGGTGACAACTGACAAAATATAGGGAACCTGGGGAGAGGGTGAGGAAGGAGAGGAAGGAGGAGGACTCTGACTCTCTGTGCACGTGACCCATTGGCAGAAAGGCTCAGACCGTGGAATTTGAACGCTGTAGATTGAAGCTATTGAAGTTTTCAGAAGCACAATACCCTGCCTAACTCTGCCGTGCCACCAGAACACGAGCACTTCCAGAGCAATCTTCAAAGCACTAAAATAAGACATTCCCAGCTGTGTTTCCATTCCTATCCGTCAACAAGGAAACATGCAATTTTTACACTAATTCCCCAGAGAAATCAAATAATAAAAAGCTGTCAAAAAAGTGAATAAAATTCTACAAACACTACCGATCAAGAAAAATAAATCTAGTTTTATTAATCTGTGTCACGGAAACACAAGTGACTTAAAGCATCTTTGCAACGTCTCTCCAGTTTAATCTGTATCAGGTTATTTGGAGGAAATCACAGTCGTATTGTCAAGATCAAAATATTCACTGCCTTCTCCACAAAACAACTATTCAAATTTTTAAAAGCAATTTGGGAATGTTGACAGAGTTGTCAACATCACACTCAAACAGCTACTGCTAACACTCACATCTCATTATATTTTATCTTTCTTTTTCAAGGCTTAATATTATTTTTTTTTCCAGTAGTAACGCACAAATTGCTTTCCTTGGAATCAGAATGAAGATTCCTGCAGATTCTTAAGTGAGAAAAGACGTTCTCACCACTAAGAGTAACACAATCAGAACACAACTACTCCTCCACCTGACAGCACTGACAGGAGGAGTGTGGAGTTATCAGCATTAGAAGATGGATGAGTAAACCAAAGGTGGGAAAAAGCAGATTATTGTTCAAGCAGAGTCATTTTGAAAGCTTTACCAGGGGGTTGGGATCTGTTCCCTCCAAAAGAAAACCAGAGAACAGAAATACCACACCGTTCTCTGTCCTTGCTCTGTGAAGATCATTTCATCAAGTTGTATGGAAAACAGAATAAAGCTTGTCTTCTTCCTTTCAGATTGGAGCATTAATGTAAAGTATTTTATTATTTTTACAGCTTCTGCCACATTAGATTGCACTTTAACTCTTTTTATTTAAGTTGACCGTTCTGCTAATAAAAGACACTGCACTCATGGCCCCAGAACCTGATATTTGCCATTTATTCTCAGAACAGGAATAGCACTGCAAGGTTCCTCAAGTGGTCCAGCTTCACTCCTACTCTGAAGAAATTGCTCCTTTATACCTATGAAGGACATACTTCAGCTAAAACAACAGTAAAAAGTGATTGAACACTGAGTGTGGGCCGGGGCTGTCACACCTGATATTCTGGCAGCAGCAAGAGCTCACTGAAAGTCAGGGGCTGTGTTCCCCTCTCAGAACCAGCTCAGAGCTGGGCAGAGCTGATTTTGACTCCCCCTCTGCTCAGCTTGCAGAAGGAAAACGAGGCAGAAATGGCTGCACTTCCCCAAGAAGCAGAATTTCCCAAAAGCCAGCCTGAGGAACAACACCTTGCCCCACAGGGACGGTAACCTGGGGTCCTGCAATAAAACTGGACAGATGAGGCTGTGCTGGGTCCTGCATCCCGAGGGAGCAGAGGGAGATTGGAATTGATTTGGCAGCACCCAAGGCTGCAGCCCTCTCCTTGCAGTTACCTGGGAAACCAAACGAGCTGGGAACAAGAGGTTGGGCAGAGCAGGACAGTGGGGAAAGCACCCTGACTCACAGAACCCCAAACTTCTGCTGAAGCACCCTGACACAGATCCCCAAACTTCTGCTGAAGCACCCTGACACACACAGATCCCCAAACTTCTCCTGAAACACCCTGACACAGAGAACCCCAAACTTCTGCTGAAGCACCCTGACACACACAGATCCCCAAACTTCTGCTGAAGCACCCTGACCCACAGAACCCCAAACTTCTGCTGAAGCACCCTGACCCACACAGAACCCCAAACTTCTGCTGACCCTCATATGAAGTTTTAATAGAATATCAGAACTCAAAAGGCACACTGATACCCTTCAATAAAATAACTACAAATGTTAACTACTCACAAGCACAGCTGTTGAGATGTTAGCCAGAACAAGTGATTTTGCCTGCTTTAAGGAAAAACAACAGGAACACGTTGCTCCAAATGGGATGGGAAGGTGTAGGACTCTGGGAAGTGAGTGCAGTGCAGCTCACGTTATCGTTCCACACTTGGTGCACTTTTTTATCCCCCCACACAAACACTCACACACAGATCTCTCCTCCTGAGCTGCCTGGAAAGCTGCAGGCATTGCCTGCCAGGCTTTGCTTCTCAATAGGCACAAATTGTCCATCCCACCTCAGCACCCTGTGCTGGGATTTCCTTCTCAAACCCAGTGCTCTTCCTTACAGTGAGTTATTTCGTTACTTTTAAATACCAGAACACAGAGCCTGACACTGCTCAAAAGACGCTCAAAACCAGCAGACCTAAGATCCATTTTTTACGGTAATGTAAAATATATACATTACTGAAACTCGATTTAGCCATCTGGAATGCAGGAATAATAACATTTACTTTCCCCACAGTAAAATGCTTCTAAGCTAAATTAGCATTAACTATTATTCATCTCAGCTCTGCAAAACAGTGAATCATAGCCTGAAACTTCAAGCATTATTTTTTTAAAAAATTACTAAGTAATTTCATTGAGCAGAAAATAAAACTTTTGTCTTTCTTTTCAATTCCTCCAACTATCATTATTTACCAGATGCTAATTTAGCCTATTTACAGAAAAATCAAGTTATTTTTTGGCTCCTCTGTGCTAGAATTAATCAGAAGCAGCATGATACCATGTTTAATTTCAATCACAGCAGCTATCGCTTTACAAATAAATAAAACTTACAATATTTTTTCTGCTCTTAAATCAGATGCCATTTTCTTTTTCCTTGAGGAAAATAAAATTTACAATACTGGCTTCTCCACAAACTTTTGTTTAATTATGAGAGCACCACAGAATGAGGGCTGATGCTCAATAAAATCAAAGGGTGCAAATAAAACTGTGTTTTTAAAAAAGAAATAGCAATAGCTGGGTCATCAAGAAGATGTTGGGAATTAAAAACACCCATCAGGAAATACAGTCTTGGGGGATAGAGGAAGGGGAAAAAAAATATGATTAAAAGAAATCCATCAGCCTTAAGGCAAGTGCTGTGAAGTGGTACATGGAGTGCCTTTTGCAGATCTGGGACTGGCTTGTTTCAGTTCAAGCTGCAAAAGCTGGCGATCAGTTCTGGAGCCTGATTCAGCGAGAGGACGGCAGAACTCGCCCCATCTGTTAGTCCTTGGCTGGGACACCGGCGCTATTTGTTGTGCTAGCGTGGCATCCCAGCCCATACAGCAGATTGATGGTGCCAGTGAGGCCCCGGGGAGCGGCGCTGCCAAGGGCAGGAGGAGCGGATGGGCACGGCCAGATGAGCTCGCGGGGAGAGAGGAGCAGGTGAAACATCCGCGCTGCCTCCTGCCTGCCCCAGGCCTGGCTCGCGGGAGGCTCTGTCTGACCTTTCCCAGTGCGCAGAGCAAACTCCAAACCTTCAGAGGAGCCCAAGAATACTTCCAGCTCGGGCTGGTTTCAAACCCCTTCTGTCAAGGTGAGAGTTCGAGGGACAAACAGCTTTGTCCTAAATCACCTGTGCCTCCAGACCTTCCCTGGTGCCCTCCTTGCTACCAGCCTGCCCAGGGAAGGGCGGCTTTGTGCAGAGCCAGCTGATGGCACATCTCCTGGGAGAGTCTGGGGTCAGTGCTCAGCGACACTCGTGTCACACAAAACTCACCCAAAGTGCTGCAACGAGCACCAAAGGGGCTGAGGGACATTCCTCCTCACAAACCAGCACAGTTTTATTACTCATTACAAGTATCAGTGGCAATATGTATGAGATTCCTCCAAAATATTGACCACCTCAAGAATTCCACCAAAGAAAATAAAACTATCTCCAGTTACTGCCTCAGCTATTTTTGTCAACTTCTCCCATGCTGCAGAAAAGTTTAGACAAACTATGAGAAATTTTCCCATTCCTGACTTTACTGACATGCTCATTTTTAACAAACTTCAGAACAATACAGATGGACTGTTTTCAAGAATGGGCCTGAGGTAAAACTCTGAAAAATACATGAAATAAGCAAGCTAAAAAGCAGGGGAAATATTTTCAGAGGTTCTGTCAGCTTATAGTAAGATTATTTATTTTTAGTACATCACGAAGTATTATCTAGAGGTGACTTAAGAGCATCTAGTAGAATGCAACAAAAAGCAGGTGAAAGAAATCAGCAAAATCTGTAGAGAAATCAGTTCAATTTGTACATATCACTCCACATAAACACAAACAATAAGCAAGCTGGAGACATGTAAAATGTAATTCTGTCTACTACAAATTTGGCCTTTTCATAATCTGCAGCCCAAACTCTATTATGATCTTGCCATTTCAATCCAGACCTTTGACTTCCACGAAAAGGCTTTAGGGAAAAACTGCTTACATTTCGAAAAAAAGCTTTGAAAGGTAAAACTACCCTGGAATAACATTATCTTCATCTTAGCAGCCCAGTCAGAGAGTTCAAACCGAAATGGCATTTCATGCTAAGCAGTAATGTCTCCATTCCTAAATGGCATGTGGGGCATTTATCCTGCTGAGAAGCAGGGATTAATGACTGCAGGATTTCCAGATCTCAAGGTGACAAAGGGGATATTTTCCTGGAGGTGACACTCAGGGGTTTGAGAGGCCTCCCCCAGCCCAGAGCTAGCACTGATGAATTGCGGGAGTTCCTGAAGCCCGAGTGCACATTGCTCAGAGCTCGCTGACATAAATCACACCCAGCAAAGGACACCCCAGCAGAGCAGGGTGGGAAGAAGCCTCACAGACCCTGCACGCGAGGAGGAAGCACCTAGGATTGTTTTTTTTTTCCTTCAGCCAAGAAAGGACATGGCTGCTTTTAAATTTCCAGCCAAAGGAACCAAGATTCACTGTCACCTTCCACACAACTGCAAACCTTCACCTCGGCTGCCAGGACCGTGTGCCTGAGCACTGGAACTGAGACCAGCTGAGCACTGAGGGTTGAAAAGAACCAGCCTCATTCCAAAGCCCTTCCCCTGCCCTCTGATCAGTAATTCTTTCATCAGAAGATTTTCATGAGCAACGTCACCAAACAAAGTGAAAGACTGAATTCCTGCCACCTCCAAACCCCTTAACCTTTGGTGCCTGAGGCCTGCTTTGCCTTGCAGGAAATTACAAAAATCTTTTTTTTTCCTCTGAAAACAGAAAGATTTGGGGTCACACGGTAAAAGTGAATAAAAAAAGATTGCAGATTTTGGGTAAAAGCATTCACAGAGACACTTACTGGTGACCTGCTGTATTCAGTAATTTCCCCATGTGTCAAACCCCTGAACACTGATCTAAGGAAACTGCTTTTTACAGCTATAAAAAATATTGACGATTCCAGAGTCACCACTACACTCAGGAAAAAGCAAGGTGTGCAGAACATGCAGCCATTACCTCCTCTGCAAACTGCTCTGGGATTGTCAGAGTCTGCAAGCTGGAGCACTCAGCAGAAACTCTTAATGGAGAGCATTTAGAACAAAATCTGCTGAAAGTATGCAAAGGGCACCTTACAGCTGAAGAATGGAAATATGGAAAGAGAACTGGAATTCCTGAGTTTTGGGCTTTGGGCCCTGAGCTTTGGTTTGGACCTTTCTTTTAGCATAAGCAAGATCTGTGCTCAGAATAAGGCTCCAAAATCAAAAAGTAACAGATAAGATGGATTTTATGATGGCAATCCAAGGTCTTGTGCTGCCCCGTCCCTGGGAAATGATTCGTCCTCAATGACCCCACCGGTCTCAGGTCCCAGGCAGGGGCACCCACTGTGCAAAGCAGAAATCCAAGGTGCCAGCAGCAGAGCTGCCGGAGGCTGGCAGGGCAGGATTTGCAGCACAATCCACAAGGCATCATTCATGTTTTTCCTGGCACTCTGGGGCCCTGGAAAATAGTGCCAGAAGGAGCCTTGGGGGCTGCATGGATTGTCCCAGCAGGCTGCACTGCCTGGGGACCTGCACCTCTCAACTGCTCACCTCAAACTCCACCACTCTGCTCAAAGTAGCTCCTAAAAGGTCTCCTCCTTCAGACTTGAGTTGAAATCAGTTTGGGATTCTGACAGCTTTGAAATGGTATCCAGGAATTCCAAACTCCAAACGGTGAATTCCATGCTAAGCATCTGCCTCTCAAATCCTGGGCAACACAGGAAAACTGCACATTTTGAAATGCACACGCAGCCAAAGCAGAGAGAACTCTCACTGCTAAGGCACCTGTTGTGTATTTGCTACTCCAGAAGTGCCAAAGCAATGTCAAGCAAATGGCACTGTGTTTAAAAGCCTTTTTCTGTTCTAGCTGTTTACAGTTTTCTAATGGTAAATATGGGAGAAAAGATGAATGATTTATGAATGCTCACTGTAAAAAGTCAAACAACATATTAAAACAATGCTTCATAGCATGGGGAAATGGAGTTAAGCAGACCACTTTAATGGTGATTTTTATAGAAAGGAAATGCAGAGATTTTTGCCAGGGAAAAAGAATCTAAAGATGAAGAGAATGGTGTTAAATGTTGTTAAACCCTTATTTGGCCTAAAGCAAAAGATAAAACTCATTCTATCAGCGATCTGAAAGAAAAAATCTAAAGAGATGAAAACCACAGCTTTTAACTTAAGTAATTCCCCTTTCCAAACATTCTCAGATGAGATTGAGTGAAACCCTCCACCCAGCTACGTCCTGAAAACCAAACTATTTCCAGCCTCTCTGTTAATATGAGAGTGGGCAGTGCTGATTGAGTGACAGAGAAACAGTCAAGGAGCAGGATGCATCCTGCTGTTTTCCTGGATATCTTTGAATTCCAGGGACAGGCAGCCCCTTCCCCACTGCAGGTCTAATGGATGGCAGCTGCCCTGACCCAGCTGTGCAAGGAAATAACGAGCCCCTGGACTGACTAAGGAGTGTCACAAGGACAGAAGAAAATATTGGCTGAGGGAGCCCATCAGCAGCTGGAGGAGCATCCTCAGGTGGTGCTCCAGGAGAATGAATATTTTAATTTGTAGCCCATTTACCGCAACAGGACAGAGGTTTAGGACATGCCATGCAGGACAAGGTGGCAATCCAAGCACAGAAAGGGAAAACGACTTTTCTGTGTTTCTGAGAACAAATCGCTGTCTCCAGCACCACATCATTGTTTCACTATTACCAGCTAATACAACAGCAGACTGAGAGTGCAGCTGCGGTCCACGGAATATTTGGCATTTCTGGCCCGAGCATAATCCCTCAAGTAATGAAAAACCTATTTCTATTTCTGCATCCTCGCTACTCTTCATACTGAAGAGGCTGCGTCTGTCTCCCATTTATTGAAGCTTATTCTTCATCTAGACAGCCAGAGCTGGTTTGTATTAGAAATTAGGTTTTAAATCACTATTTTTCTATTATTTGTTTTAGGATTTTCAGGAAGCCTCCAGAGGTGCAGAAAAATTCTTCTGGTTGGAAAAGACTCTAATACTCTTCATGAACCAAGCTCCAAATCCCTAAACCCTTTGTGTAAGAACTTTGATGTTTTTAGGGTTCAGATTCTGGCCATGAAGACAGCAACATGATAAGAGTTAAAATTACATAAAAATGTTTTGTAAAAAAGTTAAAACTCCCCCTGCAAGAGTAAGACAAATCAGATTCCTGAGCTTTTCTTAATGAGCAGACTCCATTATGGTCTCTCTTTTCTCATGTGGTTGGAGTTTTGCATTTCTGTGATCAATGGAGTCTCAAGATGTAAAAGGGGGACATACATGAAGAAAGGAACAACAGGTGAAATAAATTTTTGCCTCAATAAACCATACGAGCCTAAATTACATCTCTTTTCTCTTGCTGCTCCCTGCTACCCTGTGGGCAGCTTTCACAGGATTCTCTGTTTTCAGGTGCCAGCTCTGCTCCCCATTTTGACCAACAGGCCCAGGTCTCTGTCTCTCCTGGGGAAAGGCTCGGATGCCAAGGGCACAGAACCCATCACTGCGAGGCACCTGGGGCTGTGGTGCTGCATTTCCCCTCTCTGGGAATTGTGAGTGTTCCTGCTGTGAAATTGTTTCACTTCTCTTTCACTTTAAGGTTCTTCTTGCGTTTTCCACAGTCCACAAAGATGTCACAAGTTCACATCTACTCCGGTATTACCTTGGGATACTTGCTATGTACTCCTGACATTTTTCTAGCATTCATTAATTTTCTCAGCATATCAAGCACTATTTACCTCTCTTTTAAAGCTTTTAATAACTGAGCACAGAAATCCTCTAGTGACAGAAGGAATATCTCCTTCCTTCTGCCAAAGAAAATATTACCCTCAGAACTCCAATTCCAACTGTCAGGAGCGAAACCCGAGTTTGCTGACAAATGACCTGCCCTGGATTGAACCAGCTCCCCTGGAACTACAGAGGGGTTTCATGGCTTCCACGTTTAGGAGGCAAACCTGTAGCAAAAAGATGCTGATTGAAACATGAAATCTCTTGATGACAGCTGGACGGAGCTGTGGGCTCTCTGTGGGTCCAGCTGCACGTCAGGCAGTTTATGTGAGGTTGGGATCCTGACACCAGCATTGGATCCTTGGCTTTCTGCTGCTGTCAGCAAGGATGGAGCCTCCTGAGCAGCTCCTGCATCCTCAGCTCATCCCTCACCCTCTGCATCAGATATTTGCAGCCACCAGCACCTCACAGAACGCAGGAAGTCTCTTGCAGGAGAAATAAATGAATTGAGAGAAGATGCAAATACACAGAAAACACAAAAGAGAACGGCAAGAGCAGCACACTACACCCAAATTTAAACGAAACAACTGGGAACATGCAGGGATGAGCAGCACATGTGTGTTGTCTTGAGTTTTGCAGTTTTTCAGTGTTTCTCTTTGCTGTGATACTTTCTCACACATTCTGCTGTAAACATAGCCATGGTTCTTGCTAACTATCTATGTTTTTGTTAACTGTCCTTGTTGTTTTCATTCCATTCTCCTAGGCAGAGAAAAATGATAGACTTTTCTTTAACCAATGTAATTGAGAGGTGGTAATTTCTACCTCCAATCCATGGTGATTTGTAAGAACATATAAATAAAGGTCAGAGAGTTCTGCTCTCTCTTTTTGCCCTCTCTTTGACCTCTAGTTTTAGACTTTCATTTAGCTCTCCTTTTTAGCTCCTCAGCCTAGTCAACTACGTGTGTTTGTGTCCATATAACACAGATGGACCCACACATGTGCAACAGCCTGTCTGGGCTTTCCTGGAGTCTTGTCTGCCCCAGGCTGACTCCTGCAAGGTGAGTAAAGCGCTGCAGACACAGAGACTCTGTCATCCAGCAAAGGGGGAACCTGCTCTGCCACACTGGCATCGGGATGTGGAAACATCTCCTCGTCAGTGGCTTGTCTCAGAGAGTATTTAGTAAGAAAAATGTTGGAAGGAATCAGCTGATCAACCAAGCAGCAAATTAAAATAAAGCTTAAAATTCAATTAACTGCAGCACTGTTATGCATTATGTATAATACCCTTTTAAAAATTAAATACGACACAGAGGGATAAGTCTGGACATCCCAGAGAAGAAAACAAACTAAACCTAGAGCATATTTACAGTTTTAGATAAGGTTCTGTAAGATCAACATTAGCGAATGAAATTCCTTTTCCATTCAGGAGCTGCATTAATACAAATGCTTGCCTTTTCTAGTAATTATTTAGTAATAGCCAAGATAAAGACATTAAGAGTGTTTCATAATCACACAGTGGGGTTCAATAGTGATTCTCTCATTATCAAATCTGCTCAACATACAAGTCAAAACATGATTTTTCTAACCAGCTACATTCTTCATGTTGGCATTGTAATTCAAGCTTCTGATGTCAGAAACGATTATGAGAAATGGGGAAAGAGTTTGCTGACTATAAAGTACACAGCTTCAGCCCAAAAAGGAGCCTCTCCTTCCTACATGCATTGTGTTAATAAATTAAAAAATCTTTGGCTTTCCTCTACCCATCCTGGTCAAACTCTGCTCTGGAACACAGACTTTCATTCACACTCAGGAGAAGGACTACACTTCTCAGAGCTTGGCACTCATCGGAATTCAGGCAAAAATGACCCAAATCACCAGAAATGGGAGAAACTTCTTGCAGTGGAGCAAAGAGGGGCTGCCTGGTCAGGGAGCAGCTCTGTGTGGAAGGCCCTGGGGTGCCCCTGGACACACAGGAGCCAGCATGAGGTCCTGGCAGCACCTCGGGCTGCAGGAACGAGCACAGCCAGGGACCTGGGGAGAGGTTATCCCCATCCATCTCATCAGGCTGCTTCCAGGACATCTGCTGCCAGTTTGGGGCCTTCAATACAACAAAGACACCAATAAACCAAAGCAGGTGCAGGGGATGTCACCAGGACAGGCAGGGGATGGCACCAGGACAGCAGGGCTGGAGCACCTGCCGTGGGAGGAGGGGAAGAGATGCCTGGGGGGCTTCAAAGGAGCCTGTGGGACCTCCAGGTCCTGAAGAAGATAAAGCCACATGCAATTGCTGTCCTTGGAGGTCCTCAAGAGCAGAGAGGACATAAGAGGTGACCCCTTTGGAGCAGGGGAGACATCCAGAGGTCCCTTCTGACACAAATCACCCAGTAACCTTGCAAACCCAAACCGGGAGGGCAGAATTTGTCCCGGGGGTCAGACAGGGTGTCACGGAAGATGTAATTTTTCCTGTTTATAGCTACAAGGCTGCCATGAAAGGAATGAGTAACAAGGCAGAACATCACACGAATGTGGTGAATTAGGTGTTCAAACTCCCCGACCTTGGCAAGGCAGTGACTCTATCACTGGCCATACAGAATATTTTTGATGGCTGGGATCCGAGTGGTGACATGAGAATGCAGGTCAGCAAGTGTGGTGCAGCAAGACTTCATAAAATTAAACCCTGAATAAGCAAAAGCTGAAACGAACCTGAAAACTGTTTCTTAGACAGCTTTTAAATCCCTGAGATAAATTCATCCCATTATATGATATGGTGAGTACAGTTTCTGTCAGCTCACGGTGATTTGTCATTCCTCTTCCCACTGCTCAACTTCTTTTGCTCCATAAGTTCCCTACTCTGTCACCCTGCCTTATTATTTTCACAAATTGAATTTAATTCCAATTTTTTATTTTCTCTTCCTTCAAGTTCCTTGAATATTCCCTGAAAAGTCTCTTGTTTCTTTAGTACACTTAAGTATTTTTTGTGGGTTTTTTTTCATGGCATTCATAATGCTGTTTTAAGAGTTACAATAGCCACACTCACAAAATCCACGTCACATCTTTCAGTCCTCTATGAATCCACAGAGCAATAGTTATATTCCTAAAGGCAAAGATGTACTGCAACATGTAAATAAATAAAATCCATAAGCACACTGAGTGCAAAACAACACAACGAGTCAACAAAGAAACACAGCAACAAATAATCAATATAAACGAATTGATAAATGATCAACTGGTGATCTCAATCTAAATAACTGCTAAGAGAGCAATGTTTCCCTAGGAAGAAATGAGACATTTTCCACTGATATTGAACATTGACTTTTCAGAGAGAATGGCCACAGGTTTATTTGATAGGTATCTCTGCCTTGGCATTATATTAGCAAAATTTAATCTTCAATATCCCGTATGCTTACCCTTCCCCTGAAAAATGGCCTCATCTCAGCTTGTTGGGCTGGGTTATAAAGCATGTCTCACTAAAATATCTCGACGCTTTTTCATCATTTCTGCCCCTGACTTCCTGCAAGACTCGTTTTGCATCTACTTATCTCTGCTATCTCTTTGCCCTGGCAAGACTTCATACCTGTGATTCTGGGATTAAATCCTAGACTCCTAAAAAATTCATAATATTAGGTGTTTGCACTGCTGAAAGTGAGAATGGGCTCTGTCACACAGCCATCATGAAACCCAGCATATTTTCTGGTTTGTGCATGGGAGGATGGCAAGGAAACGTGAAGCACAACTTGTACTCCACAACAGAGAGAAAAAGACGAGGCACCTCTGAGGAAGCCGCGTGACTAAAAACCCTGAAGGTTCTGCTATATAAATAATACCTGTATTAAAAAATCACTAATTGCAGACAGCATCTCTCTGGCATGTCTGGGTTAGCCAGTTCTGTCCTGTCACATCACGCTGCTCATGCTGTGGCACTAACCCTGGCCAGGCAATGTTCTGAGCAGTGCAGCCCCAGCCAGGACAGCGAGCCCCAGGCAGGCAGTTGTGTTTCTTTACTCAAGCTCCAAGCAATATAATTTAACAGCTCCTGGGGAGTGCTACCAGCATGTGTGAAAAATGTTCCCTCAGCCCCATCCTAGACTGTGCTGTGCAATTTGCATTAACAGCCCAAAACGTGCCCTGAAAACACAACTCCAGGAGCACAGGAAAGCAAACCTTCTGTGATCCTCTCTGTCCCCTGCCTCCTACCCAAGGCTTCAGAGGATGTGCAGCCTGGTGCCTGAGCAGGAAAGGTTTTCAATTGCAGGAGCTAAGCTCGAGATAGCACTGAGAGGGTTGTGGGAACATCAGTCTCACTCCAGTTCCCAGTGCTGGGGTTCATGGTGTGGAAATGCTCGGCAGATAAAGAACTGAACAGGCTGGGGACTGCCCTCCACACTGACAGCCTCCTGCTCCCCTTGCCCTGAGATCTCTGCTGGGAAAGACAATTGTACATTGGCTTTTCATGGAACAAAGCTGCAGATTGAGCTTTTGCTTTTGCCTCAGGAAAAGCCCAGGAGAGCTGTACCCAAGTAATTTCACATCAAAGTCCTCCTGCTCCTTGTGGCATTAAGCACAGAGTGCAGCTGGAGCATCTCGTCTCCAGGAAAACTGGAGTCTCTGTCACCAAATCAATCTCCCACACCTTTGGCCTGTGGAATAGGGAAGGGACACTCACCAGGCTAGAAAGTCACCTCTAAATTTCCTGGACGCAGGCACCCAAATTCCCCAGGCTCGCACTCAGTTTTCTTCTGGAATGAAGCCAGATGCTTTTTCCTAAAACTTCTCGAGTAGCATCAGACAAGCTTATTGAGCTACTACCACGCTTTTCTCACTCAGATTGACTGATAGCAGTCAATGAGAATCACTGAATGTGTGACATTTAAAATATGACAGGCATATTCTAAAATTTAATTATTGCCCCTAACTGACACCTATTTTCAATGCAAATTTAAGAACAGAACCTTCTGTCATCAGCTAATCTTGCAAGATGCAGCGTTCCCTCGGCTTACATTGATTTCGAGTGAATCTGATCGCAGTGATTGGCAGCCAGATGCCCTCTGCCTCTCCGAGGTTCCAGCTTTGCATGATTTTCCCTTTTTCAGTCTTGCTTCCCAAAATGTCTGGCATATTTGATTTCAGGGAAGCCTGGACAAGACAAAGGCCATGCTTTTCTGGCTCCACAGGTAAAGAATGAATGCAACATAAAAAAATCAAACTAAATGGAAGTCGCTGTTTGTCAAATACAACTCAGAAAAATAAAAAATCAATGGGTACACAAGGCAGGCACTTCAGCAACCCATTTTGATGAATCCTCATCTGTGGAATCAGAGGCAAAAAGACAACTTGACTTAGGAGTGGGAGAACATAGAAATATGAATGAACATCAAACTTCATCCAAGCACTTCCATTAGGAAATAACCGACTCATTTGTGGGAAGAAAATAACTCAAGTTGATATCAACACCTGAAGGATAAAATTTTATGCAAACTGTCCCATGTACAGATATCTGATGCAGAGTAAAGATGAGACTTCTATTTCCCAGTCAGAAACCCTGTAGATTTTTTTTTGTCTGACTGTCACACGGACAAATTAATACTTCTGTGGGTACAAGAGGAATAACTACAGAAATTAACCATTTATTTCCCTATGTCTTATGATCTTTGAATAGCTATTTTTCAGGTTACAATTTCAAATTAAAAAAAAAAAATGACATTTTCATTTGCTTAATTAACTGCCAGGCCCTTTGGCAATTCAGTCCTTCCTGTGGCACTGAAGTGAATATATTATTTCAAGTTTATGCAGAAACCTGAAATTTATCTTAAACCTCACGTGTATTTAAGGTCAAATAACACTGAGGAATAAATGACTAATAATTCTTTCATGTGCAACACAGGCAGTAAAGGTGTAGTGCAAGCAGGCTGCTCTCATAGGCTCTGTCATTTTCCTTTCATTTTTTCCTGTCTCTTTTTTGCATATGATAGATAAAATAGCGTCAATATCTAGAAGTTTCAGTCTGAGTATCAAGATATTATTTCACAGTGAAACGTCTTTAAACCCATCACAGCTTTTAATTTCCACAGGAAATAACAGTTCAGGGTTTTTTTCCCCACAGGAAAGTCTAAATATTTAAATTACCATATTTTTAATGTACTGACATGTTGATGGTCAGATGTTCTTTGATGCTCCAAGATAGATTGGCAGAAATCAGAGCAGCATAGGGGCTCACAGAAATGTGGTATTTATGTTTGGCAGCAATTACTTTGTGAAAAATACAAGGTGACTCTTTTTACATCCCTTCTTTCTTCTTTTTTATGTTTTCCTCCTCCAAGTTTGGCATGCATCAAAAGAGCTAAAAACTAATTTAACATGACAAATGCTTTCATCACTCCCTTAACCTCTGAAGTGAACACTGACAAAGACAATATGTGTGGTGTATGCTTTGCTTCTGACACTTTATAAATTACTCCCTTGTAACTGGGTTTTAGCTCCAGCCCAGGATCTCCAGGATGTCCTAATCTGAATGGCTGGCCCTACATTCTTCATGTGCCACCCCTGGATGACAGGAATAACTCCTGGGCTTTGTGGGATGGCAGAAGTCTCAGGGAGGACTGCGGGACGATTTTATTCCCATCCTGCTTGCTGGAACTTACCAAGAGGTTGTGCAGTGCTAGCAACTGATCCTCTGCATTTCGGTCACATCTGGCTGGTGAGGAAACAGGGAGAAGGGGCAAACCTGGCTTTGAACGTGCACACAGCCTTGGGTGCAACATGCAATGGAAAAGTTCACTGAAGGGACTTTCCCCCCGTTCTCTGCTATTAAAAATAATACAACAATCAGCCACAGAACCATCCAGAAGTGCTCTGTCATACACACCACCTGAACCTCTTTCCTCTGCCTACTCCTTTAGCAAGAAGACCAAAAATTGCCTGATTTGTTTTCAACCTGGTGAATTTGATCTGTGTTAAAGAAACTCTGCCAGGGTAGAGAATTCAGACACAAACCAGAATGTCTAAGATGGCAGAATGTCTGCACACAGAACCGAGCGTGTTCTGCACAGACCGTCCTGTCCAAGGTCTCCTCTCACACTGCACCAGTGCAACCCAGACCTGCAGATTTCTTTCCCAGACACCAGTCAGGGTGGTTTGCAGAGGAAGATTTAGGAAATTTCAGATAACAGTGGTACTGACTGGCCTATAAAGGAAGAGTCTATCGAAATATCCAGACTTTGATGACATATTATGATATAAACCATCAATCTACATGTATCTTAAAAAAGAAAATAAATCACAAAGTTACCTTCTAACAAGGCGTATTGCCATTATTTTGACAAATGTTTAACTTGAAATCTCAGTAGTATCTTTATTTAGCATCAATTATGTAGTGTGGCAAAAAGTTCCAAAGGTTATTTATGCACCATGAATTTATTTTTAAAGCTTTAAGCATATACTGCCTTTTCATTTCATTCATTGTATTTTTAGTTGTTTGTTAGAGGAAAGGCAATAGGAATGCCTAATAGCTTTTTAATATTTTTTTTCTTTTCTATCAGTTATGAGATGGTTTTTTTTGCTTCTCTCCTTAAATCACCCTCATTACAAATTTTTCCATGACAGCCACAATCTTACGCAGTCTCAAAGCCCCACGTTTAAACCTGCAGACATCACGTTTTCAATGATTCATCCATATCAATTCTCCCTTCTCTTTTATGATAGGATAATTAATTTGGAAATCCTGAAGAACATGAGAACTTCTAAGTACTCTTTGAACATAATTTACCTCATATTTGCCATCACTGCCTTTTGCATTTGGCCCTGCAAGTCTTGATCAACACTGATACAATCACACTCCCAAGCCCAGATACCCTGAAAAACCTAAGGAGCAGCAGCATTTGCTACAAATTTTGATGACTTTTGCCATAATTCTTACTTTTAGCTAATATAACCCCAGTGATGGACCCTCTGCTATGCTGGAGAGCAAGAAATTTTCACTGTGGACATGTAAGGCAGAAACACAATCCCAGCACCTTCAAAGCCTTCCCTTTTTTCAAATCAGGACATGATTTAGCACCCCGAGTCCTACTGCTGGAGGACAGCGAGGAATAGTTTATAGCTGATGGTCTCACACCTGCTCTTTGTCATGTGCAATGAATTGTGTGATTTTTTTGCTGAGAGTGAAGGAATTAATTTAATAAATGGCCCACCTAAAGCACTTCGCTTTTACCTTTCTCTTGGTCTCATGCATCTAAGGCTACACCACTGCTTTTTTGGTTTTTCTTTTCTCTCCCATCACTCTAAATTACGATCACGGTGGATCTATCAAATTTATTCACAGAATTAATTTCAGCTGTTTTCTGGTTCTGACATCTACTCATTCTTTCCTGTGCATGGCATGAAGCTCGTCAGGTAACTTCTCATTATTTAAACCTTGAGCCAACGCTCTCTCCCTAAACCTCGCTTTGCTGTGCTCGCTCCCAACTCCACCGTGCTCATCACTCTTCCAACAGGAAAGAGGACCTCAAAAACTTCTGTCAAAATGGATCAGTTGTGTCGTTGCTTGAAATGATGGATCATTCATCAATTATTAAGAGCCAATACACTGCCTTACGTTTCCTCTTGTCTTATGCACAAAAGCGTCAAAAGCAACAACCACGTTGGCAGAGCTTTGCTTAAGGCTGCGGTAACCTAAACACCGAGGAAAAACACATTTCCTAATCCATCACTTCCAAGGAATGCACGTGATTAAAGCGTTCAGCTCGCACTCCATCATCTCCCACGTGCACAATCACTCCAACGGGAGCTGCTCTGTCAGCCTCAACGAATCGCGGGCTCGCCAATATTTTCATTTATACACCAAACTAAGCCTGTGACTCTTCTGAGGCTTTCTGCATGGAAATATAGAAAGATGTTGGGCTCTGTAGCACTCAGGACGTCGGGATGTAGGTCTGGGCTAAAGAGACAGCAGGAATAGTCAGCCAGCTCTCTCCCACTACTGTATATTAATCACAAATTGAAGATCATTTGTATGAAAAATGGGGTTTTGAGCCAGGTTATACGGGATCAAAAAAATAAAAAAAGAGAGAAAATTCAGCACATCTTTATAGGTCTTTTGAGTGCTATATGTGAGCATAGTTTCAGAGATGAAATAAATCCCACAAAGAATAGGTCTGGAATGTATGAACGGAAAATATCGCCAAGGCACCATAATTTTGCCGTTTACTCAGAGAGCCTAAGGAGCGTGCAGCATGTCACTGTCATCGGCATATGGGTAATGGCACTGAAAAAGGTACAAAATACACTGGCAGTTTGTGCAGATACCTAAAAGACCTCTACAAGAGCAGAGATTGAGAGGGCTACCAGGGAGGAAACCAGAAATTAATTAAATTAAGAAAGACAAAACCTCAGAAGCACGTTCAAAACATCTCAAAAAAACACCGAAAGGATTAGGACACAGCTATGAATATATGAATCATGGGAAACAAACACAACATTCCGAGTTTCTGTGTTTTTCCGTACAAAATGCTAAGGATGAGTGGAATATGGAAAATAACTGCATGCAAAATGGAAATCATCTAAGGATTCAGATTTAACACCACCAGGATTTAGGCACACAGACCAATACAGACTGAGATCTAGTAACCAAAATGATTTTGGTTTTTTTAATCTAAAGGCAGCATGTGATGGCAATATTTGAATTCAAATGCCTCTAGCTGCTGTTACTTATGTGAATTCATCACCTATCACATTTTTTTTCTAAATACTTTTTAAACATATGGCACTACATCAAAAAGTCATTAAATCCCTCTGTTTGGACCATCTATGAGACGTGCATATCTGACACCTAAAGTTAACACTGCGCATTAAGAATCCTGAATCAATTTCTTGCTCTTGTGACAGTGAACGTGACTTGAACATTTCATTTTTCCTCATTAATCAGAGTAAGGAATAATCATATTCTTTGCTCGCTAAGAACACACATTTGTGAAACGCATTGACCGTCCTTTCATCTGCTGAACTTTCATTTTCTGACACAGCCACGTGATTGGAGAGAGAAAACACAGCCTTACCTATGAAATACGCTAGCAAGATGGCAAGCAGGACTGCAGCAGCAATTGCAGATAAAGCAGCACATTTCCAGCTACAGTACTTGGAGGGCTTTTTCAGCTTGAATGCATTCCTGGAGAATGTATTTCTAGGTAACAGTCTGGGAGGTGGAGTATAAACCGTTCCTGAGGTCAACGGGTAACCGGGGGAAGAACTACTGAACAGCGGAGTAGTTCCAGAAGATGTCTTAAACAAGAAATGCCTGAAAAACATAAAATGGAACAGAGTTGAAAATGGCAAGTCCTGTAGTTAAGAAAGAACATCTCCTACTCCCATACCATTCCAGCTGCCACAGCCTGGTAAATCCAACCAAAAATAAAAAGGATTTTTTAGAAGGAAATTGGGAGGTGAAAATTCTCGGTCTTTTTGCTACCAGATCTTAACAAGTGGTACTAAAATACAATGTCACCATATCTTGCTTAATCTTTTCTGTAATTAGATGCAACTTGATACTAGCTAAAACACCAGCATGACCCATGAAGTGTCTGGGAGTTCCCTGTGGAATCAACCACTCAAAAAATACTCTAAGAAAACCACACTCTGAGTCTCATTTACACCCCTGGGAAAAGCTCCCAGCAAAACCACTCAGAACATCCTGAGCAAAACCCACAGTCCTGTTGGGAAAGATCTTGCCAGAATTGGAATGAACCATGATTTTGTGGTTTAACAGCACACAGGTTTGGTTTGAACAGCTAAGACAGTTACCAAAGGCACAGGACTCAGCAGATAAAAAGAGGATTTCAACTGCAATTGGATTTCAATTTGTTAGGAAGAAAATAAGGAACAGAATACACTCTAATGAACCTCAGAAAATGCTGTGAACACTTTCCAGACAGAGAAAGAAAGAAAGTTAATCTAAAGTTTCTTTAGATTGACTTCTTACAGTCAGAAGAACTGACCACCAGCATGTTCCCAGTAAACCCTGACAGAGCAGCACAGAATCAAGGCTGGGGTCTTACAGAAAGTCCCTTGGTTTAGGACAGAGCTCTGCAGACTCACTCTGCACCCTCTCCCTTCCCAGCTCTGAAAAAACAGAGCTCCTTGGAATCAGACAGAACGAAGACACTCAGTAATCTCCAAAATCACAGCCCAAAATAACCCAGGTCTGACTTCCAATGGGAAATATGTTGAACATTTTTATTCAGATACAATCCAGCATGTCACTCTCAAACCACCTGTTAGAGCTTTGAAATCTGTGTCACTCACTGGCAACAACAATTTGGAAGTTTGAGGCTGAAATGTGTCTCCCAAGTAAGTTTTCCAGCCCACCATCAGCAGTGTGCCTCCTGTCAAGCAGAGATTAGCGAATACCTATTCTACAGAACACCAGAAGTGATTTTCAAGGCGTTTTTAAAAACATTTGTTTTGAGGTAAAACCCAGAGCATATGAGATTGCCCAAAACTTGCATACAGGTAAAAGGCTGTAAAAGATTTCTGATTAAACATTTCCATTTGAAGACAGCCTCTGGAAATACGGTGAATTTTTTGTTGTTTGTTTGGTTTTTTTGGTTTGTTTGTTTGTTTGTTTTTTTGGTTTTTTTGTTTTTTGTTTTTTTAGTGAATCAATTACTAAACTCTGTTAATGAACGTGGAAAATCACTTTGACACTGCCCTTGTTATTGATTTTTAAACTCCAAGTGACCTTGTACATCCCCTTCAGCAGTGACCAAAATCTAGTTAGCTGCAGAAAACAAAGACAGTTAGTGCCAGCATCCATTGTCAGAACTTTTTTCTTTGTGCTTTGGAGACTTCAGATACTCAGACTCAAACAGATTAATTCTAACCAGTTACTTTATAGAAACATTGGGGTTTTTTAAACAAATAAAGCTGCCCATTTTTTTCTTTATCAGGGAGGCACATTAGAGGTAGGAGTTGCTTCTTTGCACATCACACGTGGTCTATGAGAAAATGCAATAAAGGCAAACTCCAGAAGACTTCCCCTTAAAATTACCCAGCTTTTTAAATGATGAGAAACATCTTTCAGTTAAAAGAAAGCAAGAAATCATGAAAGTCTGATGTCTTGCATACTTCCTTTTAAATGTTTCTTTACTTCGCAACAGTTCAATTAAAGTAATTAACACCACTCCCATGACAGGACCCAGGGATTGAAAGGACAGGGAGCAGGAGGTGGAATGGAAAGCCAGGAGGAGGACAAACCTGGTGACACAAAGGCAGGCAGGAAAGTTCCTCCTTTATCCAGATTAATTCTGCACCTGCCTCAGCCCAGGACCCTTCTCCTCCTGAATCCTCTCAGCAGCAATGACCCTCGTAAGTCTGTAACAAACGGTTCTTACCCTTTCCCTGCCCAAGAGCAGATCTTTTAGACCCAAACTGGAAATTACAGTCCTTGGAACTGTCTTTGTCTGAAATGCCTTTAAACCCAGGAATTTTATGTCCTCTTTAGCTGAGAAGGCACCTACGGCACCAACAGAAATTTTAATATAAAGCATTGTTAAAGTAAACTCAGATATATAATGAAACTCTGCTCCCATTAAAATTGAATTAATGAATATCTAGATAGGCTTTAATAGAACATGTCAATCATATACTGTTGCATGTGAGAAGACAAAAAAAGAAGTAGAACAAAAAAGCGGCTCCACTGTGATCCACCTTGCGATACATAAAGTATATAAAGAAAACCAAAACACTTCTCCAGGCAAACAGGAGCTCTGTGATATTGTTAAAACTAATCAGAACTTGGTAGAAGCAAAAAAAAAAGCTGATTGAAAAGGATACGTGAGACGATGTCATTCTCAAAGCAAAAAAGAAAGAATGTCATTGGGTAAACCCTGAGTTTTGCCACATTTTGTCCTCCCCAAGCTGAAAGTTCATTGTCTCAATATGAGGAGTCCTGACAAAGTGGCAGCTATCAGAAGCCATCCCACCACCTGAAAGGACACGAATTCTGCCTTCAAAAGTTAAAAATGACATCTAACTAAAAAAGATGTGTTAAACATCCCCCAAGACGCTCGGGCAAACTGAGACTGCAATCCCAGCTGGAGGCCAGGTGAGCAGATCGACCTTAAATCAGAGCAGAGCACACCAGAAAGACTGAGAACATCATGGACAAAGCAGCTGGACCCCCAGAGTTTTAAATCGAGATTCAGCTGCTAATGGAAATAAATTGACTTGTCTCCACTCTATCCCTAAACCCAATGATCTATAGCCATATTTTTATGTGAGATTTGCCATGCTCTGGTACAACCAATTGTCTGTGGGCTGAAGCTGCACAGAGAGAACACGAGCATTTATCAACATTAATTACAGCCCCGCAGTGGTGAGGCCGGGAGCGTTGTGCAATGCCTGCTTATGAAAAGAAATGATCTGATTTGTACCAGCTCACTTCATTCCAAATACATTCCATCTAAGAATTAAAAAATTGTATTCTCTGTCTTACCTGTTCACCTATCAAACGCGATTAAGAAAAACACGTTTTCCACCTCACAATTAAACATCAGCCATTTGAATTCGCCTAGGACTCATTTTCTGTTTTGAAAACACAGGAGTGAAAATCGCAAAGTCCCAGCCCACTCTCCCTAATTTTTGTGGATTAATATGACAATTCCATACTGAAAATACACAAAATACGGTGCCAGCCTGGGACGGTTTGGTAATCTCAGTGTCCTTGGAAGCTGTGGAAGGAGCTTGGGTGCTGCTCACAGAACACAGATTCAGGATTCTCCCTCTGTGCCCAGCACTGCTGATGTGGGGTCACACCTGGGCACCTCCTCGCTGCCACCACCCCCGAGGGGACATCTGTGAAAGCTGAGCTCGCACGAGGACATTTGACCACTGCTCTGGGCACTGACGGTAAATGGGAAAAGATTTATTTTGCTTTCTTCATTAATTCAGGGCTCTCTGGAGCACGTGCTTTCCCACAGGTCAGAGGGAGCTCGGGTGTTCAGGGAATGGTGGTCTGACAGAGGCTGCATGAACTTCCATATTCTTTGAGAGAATAATCAGCTTTTCCCCCTCCTTTCTGGACAGATTGTCATGGCAGCACATTGCAAGAATGAGTGAAGAAAAAAAAAAAAATTGGTTTTGCGTTGAAAAACTGTAATAGAAAGGAAGAACAAGACACTTTCTAACATAAATTGCTTCCTTCCCTCTTCATACTGTCCTAAACTTATCCTGTATGGAAAAAAAAAAAAGGCATAGAGAACTGTAATGCTTAAATTGTCTTTTTTTATATTTTATAGGGTTTTTAATAGTAATTAATATCTAGAAAAGCTACATGCCAAGAGGATAGTAACAGCTCAATCTAGTTGTTCTAGGACTTAAAAATATCTTCAAGCTGTGGTAAAAATCACATCTGTCTATGATTTTATTGGACATTTATTCTTAGCAGAAAAGAAACAATGGGATATAGAACATCATATGCTGGCTTTCATTGTGATAAAAAAAAAATCTGCAGTTTTCAAAGTCTTCCAAAAAGTAGCCATGAGTCATTTTATGTCAGTGGAAGCCTCAAAGTGGCTGCCAAATTCAGACAGTGAAGTTTTATGGAAGATTTCTAACTTCCATATAAAAAGAAACCAAGTCTGAAGAAAACTACGAGCGGTTCTTATGCCTGTTATGAAAAAAAATGAACTGAGTGGTAGACTGGTGCAAGCTGTGGTTATCTGGGTCTCAGACCTCCCCCAAATGAGATTTAATTGCTTGTTGTCTCAGGTTCTTGCAGAAAACGTTTCCACAGCTGAGGGTTCTCTGATGTGGTAAAACTTCCCAGAAGTTTCTACCTTTCTGAGTGCTCTACAGCCAGCAATAAAGTTAACAACTGTTACCCATTTGTGTTTAAACTGTACTGTTACAAGAAATTGTCTCAATTGTGTCAAATCCACAGACAAACTCAGGAAGACAGATTTTTCAGTGCAAAGGTATTTCAAATTCACACACAAACCAGCTGGTCCTTTTACACCCCTGAGTGCTGGGCACCCCACACCCAAAGGCCTGTGGACAGCACAGTTATTTCAGTGATTCTCAGCCTGCTGCAGGCACTGCTGCAGGAGCTAAGGACGCTCTGTCAGGCGTGGGAGCAGTAACTCAGGATGAGCACATCAGTATCAATGCCACGCTTGTCCCCACTGGAACCTCCTGGTTCTTGCAGCAGCCCCCGGCACCCAGAGCAGCTCCAGCTCCAGGCTGCAGAAAGGTGGAAAATACGGAAAGAAGAAGGGCTGCTGAGATGGGGATCATGAGCAGCTCCAGGGATTGAGAACACCAGCTTGGAAAGGCATAAACTCGAGAAGGGGAAACCCCAGGAATGGCAGCAGGGATGAGGAGCAGCTCAGCAGCCCCAGGGACCACCCATCACCTTTCTGAGTGCTCAACAACATTCCAGGTACTGGGAAAGAGCTGGTGAGGCTCTCACTCAGCCCCTCTGCTGAATCCCAGGTGGCTTTCGTGGGACTTAGCCAGTCAATGGCCAGCTCTGCCCTTTAAATTTAGGAATTTCTTTCTGGCACTATTGTTTATGCCCCGGGTATGCAGCAGTGGAGCTGCTGGTTAATACCTCATAAATAGTAACAGCTACAGACAAAAAATCAGGGTCTTTGCATATGCACTGACATGGAAGTGTAGCAGGATCAATCTGCAAATCTGGGAACATTTAGGCAGCTCTGAATCAGCTCCACTACAGGAACTTTCTCTCCTTAAGCAGAAAACCTTGTTTGGTTTTCTTTCTTCTTTTTTTGCCAGAGGGTTCTGAGGAGTTGCTGCACAGTGCCAAGCGATGAAGTGCAATAATGCCTCCATTTGTTATTCCAGTGGTGAGGATAATGACAACAGCATTTTGCATTTCAATGAGTCCATGCAGTTTTAACTTTCTACATCAATTAATGAACATAATTTCAAAACACTTCTATTTTAAAAGGCATACATGTAAGCTCTCCGCTACCTCTTAATTCACCTACTCACTTAACGAGAAAAAAAAAGAAAAAGTACTAACAGTGCTATTTCAAGTCTAGAAGTAATAGAACAGAATAATAAAACTCAGAACTCTGAGAAAATTTCATCAGTCGACACGTAAACTTAAATAAAGAGGAACCAAAATCACATAATTCCAGATTTTTTTTTTCATAAAGACCTTAAACGTGCCTGTCTCCTCCTGTGCAGTCACTCACGCTGCCTGCTCACTCTGAACAACCCAGAGGTTAAAAATGCAAACGAACAAGATCATGAAAACATGCAATTATCTGCAATCAGTAAAAACTTCTTTGAGCCTATGTGTACGTGAGTGGGAGTACATCTAGATCGATTTTCTGAATCATCATTATGTATCCTGCTTTTGCAGTGCTTTCCTTCACCCTTTTCTCTCTTCTATTTGGGCCTATATTTGTCATGAAAATGATACTCCAGGAGCCTGCTAAAAATGACCTTTCTGCAGTGCTTTTGGAACTCCTCCAAGTACGTGGCCCAAATGTGTTGGAAGTCCTTGGGGATGCTTTTGGCTGTGCTTTCCTTGACTCTTTCAAATGCTTTTGATTTTTAGACAGGTCCACAATCTATCTATGCAGATCCCAATTCTTTGGAAAGTCCCCACAACCTTTGTGCAACCTTCACACGCAGGAACAAGAGAAGGAGGGAGTCAGTTCCTGCTTCAGCCTCAGAGGAATAACCTCCTCTAGCACGTGCACCTGGAGCTGCAAGGGAATGGTAAGAGAAAGCCACAAAAGACAATGCAAAATCAGAGCGAGGACTCGTTTCACTGCTCCAAGCAGTTGTTTGTTATGCCCAATATATCCCAGGAATCTGCATTAACAAAAGGAAAGGAAATTTTGTTTCACTGTTCTGTTCCAGAACATTTTGCATCATGTGCAAAGATATCAAAATATTGAGACATCCTTGAAAATAGGCAGACAATTGCAGAGAGCAGCTGTAGCTTGGAACTTCAACACATTCAGGAACTTCAAGTTTACATTTTCAGTTCAGAAGTTCTGCAGCTGATCTTAATGCCCGAATGTGGTGCAAAATGTGAATGCAGTATTAACAACACTTCAGGTATTTAATTTCTTTCTTGAAAAAATTAATAATGCTTTCTCCCACCATTAATTCTCTTCATGTGCCCTGTTCTTGGTTTTTTGCCCCAAGTGCCACAGCCTGTCCACAGACACAGGGTTCACTGCTGCGCTGGAAGGCTGCAGATGTGTGCCAGCTGTGAGACCCCACAATGCTGAGCTCTGCCCGGTGCAGACTGGGACACACCTCACGTTGCTGCTCCACCCTTTCATCCCTCATTGCTGTCCCCACACTGTGCTGGAATCAGACTGACAAAGTAACAACTGCAGCTCAAACCGCAGGAAAAGGCAACTATTTTCAAGAGCAACATGGGAGTTCTTTTAAGGTTCACAGGAATTCTTTCCAGGCTAAATTTTCAGATTTCTCCATCTTTAAACTGAACTTTGCAGAAATGACCCCAGATTTGGGCCATGGGTCTTATATTACAGCCCACAAGATCTAAAGAACCTGATTTCATTATCACCAGGAGAGTGGCCATCCTCCTTTCTCCTGAAACACAGAAGAAACGTTAGGATGTTACAGTCCTCCTTGAAGCCTAGCATCACATCCTTGTGAGCAAGCACAAACAAATTACAGACACAGACACAAAATTGTCTTTACAACTGAAAGATTTGGACTGAAAATATTTCAAATTACGGGACTAATTATGAGAACTGAAGAATAAGAGTAATTTCTACTTAATTCTATCCTTTTTTTCCTCCTGAATTAAGTATTACTAATTCTAATGGTATCAATTAATTTTACATCAATATGAAGTCCTGCAGGAGGCATTAGGAAATCAGGCAACGTCAGTGGAATATCCATCCATGGAAGCTCCTCTGTTCTCCTCCCTCAGCAGCCACCCCGTTTCGCCAATGCCCGCGTGAGGTTCCCTGGGAACCCCCCCTGCAAAGCCATTCCCTTCTCCCTGTGCCCTCAAAGCATCCCCAGCTCTAAAACTGAGCCTCTCCGGCTGTCCTGATGCCTTGGAGAGGCCACCTAGAGCAGAGGCCAGACAAGATTCAGAGAATAAACTGGGGATTTATTGCAGGGCCTTCAATAGGGACACCTCGGGCAGTCAGAGCCCTCTCCGGGAGAGGCCACACCCAAGATGGACCCCGGATCAGGAGTTTTTTACACTTTGATAAGTTTTGATCAATTTCCAGATCAGGGTTAATTCTCCAATTTCAATTTCAGGTGATGATGGAATTTATCCCAAGTCTGTCCCCCCTTTTAGAGGCTCAGTTTCCATATTTCAGGGCCCGGGACAACGAGGTGTCCTTGAGTCGAGGCCTGGAGAGGATTTGTTGTGTCTGACCAGAATTGGAGAACAGGAGCTCCCAGCCCGTGGGGAGTTTTAGAGCTACACACTAAAGCAGGGCAGGGTCTGAAAAATATAAAAGCTGAGTCTTAAGGCATCATTCCCCCCTTTTAGAAGGAACAAGAGCCACACTGGGGTGTTCAAAGGCAGGATTTTCATCACACATCCCCTTGGAAAGCAATGATTAAAGCAGCAAGGAAGGAACACCTCTCTACTGGAGAAGGTAGAAACTGAAACTCTTTGTTAGGAGGAGGAGGAGATGCTTTGAACCAGACTGCAAGAGGACAATAAAAGTTAAAGAGCATTAAACAGCAGCTCCGGGCCTAAAGGTAAAGCAGCTAAATACTGCAGAAATGAACCATAAAAATAGCACCATAAAAATGCTACAGCCGTGCATTACCGCGGCCTTACTTAGAGATATTTCAACCTTCCATTACAGACCCTATTTCAAAGAAAACAGGACGATTGTGGGGTCAGCCTGGCAGCCTGTGGCACAAAGCAGCAGCAGACCAGGAAGGCACAGTCTGTTTGTTTGCCTTGAACCAGCAACAGGGACACAAAAATCAAGCAAACATCACTGGAAGTGTTCCAGGCCAGGTCAGTCAGGGCTTTGAGAAGCTTGATCTGTGGAAGGTGTCCCTGCCCACGATGATCCTTAATCCTCCTTCCACCCCAAACCATTCTATGACTCTAAGAAAGTACAGTCAGGAACTCTGCACAGGCATTTTGCAAACTCATAACTCCATGAGAAGCAACGAGCTGCTGCAGTACAGCTAAACATAATTATGTAAAAAATACAGTCCCACGAAGGATACACAGAGATTTGGGTACAGGTGCCTGAAAAGGCCACATAAAACCACGTTCAAGCAGTAAAAGCTTCCTTTGCATCACAAAGAAAATAATCCAAATGTGATTAACAACCCCCAATCAATATTGAAACAAGAGACAGAGAAAGGATGTATTTGGAAAATGCGATATCTCTAAACAGTCTGAGTTTAGCCCAAACTGCCCAAGACAGCAAAGAAACAAAGGGAAGGTTAAAATATTCTTACTGGGGCAAAAAAGAAAAAAAAAAAAAAAAAAAAAAAAAGCAACATGCAGACACGCGTTTTATTATTCAATGATTTCAGCACTTGGTACTGTTGGATAAAGAGACATCTGGAATCTAAATTGTGATCGGAGTTTTGTAGAGCTGACACAAAGCATTCCCTTCAGACAGCTCAGGTGCCACTTTTTGTTTCATAATCAGTAACGTGACCGCTTGCAGATCACTTTCAGTTGAGAGCAGAATCTCCTGAAAGCAACTGGGAAATGAAAACCAGGAGTTATGAAACCCTGTTGTGATAAAGCAGGGGCTGGCAGCACTGGCTTTGCCTCCTGAGCACTCCACTCCTGAGATTAATAAACAGATAACGAGATAAAAAATTAGAGCAGTGCACTGTGAAGAGGCAGCATGAGAGGGGTCAACGTTTTGCAACAAGCTAAAGCTATAAAGTAAAGGTTGAAGGAAAAAGTTACCACAAAGATGCCCTTTTTTCCTTTCTTTTGTGGGTATTGGTATGAATGTAGATGAAACACCAGCTTTAAAGGGAAAGAATTACAGGCTAATTCTGAAAGTCTCAATGATTTTACAAGCATCAATTCCAGTCATCTTCTGAGTTAATATTCTTGTGATGAAACTTGTCATCAAGCCCTGTCAGGTGTGTAATTTCAGAAAAGAACTAAAATCGATCCCGAAGCTCTGGAATAGTCTTGGAACACAGCAATTCTGCCAGGACATTCTCTAATAGCTTAATGCTTGCCTGTGACAAACCTGCCTTCCAAAAAGCTCCAATTAACTGTCGGGCATCCTGCAACCTCCAAAAATATCAGTATTCACAAAGTAACCTTGTGTCATCAACATGTGCATATACACTCCCCGAGGCTTCGTGATAAGAAAAAAGGGAAGAATCGAAGTCAGTAATGGAATTCAGAGTCAGCTCTGCCTGGGAATAGGCACAAAATCAGACATTAAAGAAACCCAGCCAGATAAACACCCACTGCTGTGGCTCAGGGATGCCAGTATCATGGCAAAGAACTCTTCTGTGGATAGCCCAAGGAATTCCCTCCAGCTGAGGTGATCGGTAAATTGGGACAATCTTGAGCCTTCAGAAATGACAGATTGCAGGTATTGTACCCAAGAACAATTCCATACAGAAAGAGGCTGACCAGGCAGAGCAGGTGGCCACTCTTCACCAGAATTACAAGTATGTTCTAGTCCTGGGCAATGAACCACACTGGGCTGAATGGGACCAACATTTCTATCTTGTAATTCTTAGCAATAAATAAATTCAGGATATCCAAATAAAGTTCTATAAAAGAGCAGAGGTTCTCACAGAAGCAGCAGTTCAGAGTTGCCAAAGTTAACTCCAAACCTTCAGTAAGCAAGAATCCCTTTCCTTTCCTGGCCATCTCGGCTTTGCATAACCTGCATTTGATTTTCAGCACCCCAGTTCTTCACAGCACCCATGTTCCCATTTTAGCAGAGCAGGATAAAGTGAGGGCAGCCCCCTGTGCACATCCCAGCCTGGCACAGACTCCCTGCCCTTTCCAGTCTCATTTGCTCCCTGTACCCAACAACTCTTTAACCAGTGAGTAACAACAGCCTCGGTGTTGTGAGCACCAGCTCCTCCCAGGGCTCCAAACTAAACCAGCAGCCTTTAACCAAATATTGGAGGCCCGGGGCTGAGGCTGCCTGGGGTGTCACTGCCCCACACGTGGCTGCTCGGGGTGAATCCAGCCAGCAGCATTACAGTCCCATGAAGCCACAACCCAAAGGTGACATCCCGGAGCTGTGGCGAGCGAGCAGCTGTAACCCTGGCACAAACCAGGGCTCCCACAGCCCAGCTCCTCCACCTGCTCCCCGGGTTTATCACTGTCTGGGCAAGCAGCACCACCCTGCCATTCCAAGCACTCTATTCAGCACCACAATGGCTAATTTTAAATTCTGAGAGATCAGCTCTGCCAACTCTGCTATTTAAAGTGCAAGTTAAATATGTTTGACATTCCATACCCCAAATGACAACAAACCGGAATATTTAGACCAGCAGCATGTCAGGCATTTATTTATTTATTTATTTCTCTGTCAGGCCTAAGTGCTGCACCTTTTCATTTATATGCTGCTGTTTGCCCCACAGGCATCAAGCTGTTAGCACGTACAGAAGAGATTAAAATGAACTTGCATGCTGGATGAGATATAAATTAAAATTATAGTACTGTCAGTCTCAAATCTTGGATTGTTTCTCAAAGTCTCCCAAAATGCATAATGTCAAGTGAGCCTCTGTTTGTTGCTTCAGGAAAGGCAAAATGTATAATTTTTCAGTGGCACAGTCAATGTGAATTCTAAGTAGGTTGTCCCTGAGCCTGTGATAGAAAGGTGCTGTACCAATCACATGAGTTGTGTACGCGAGGAAGGTCCAAGTGAATAAAAGGCTTTAAAATGGGATGTGAGCAGAGTTGTTCACTGTCTGCCTTCCCGTGCACAGCAGACTGGGGCTGCTGGGTGCTCTGATGGACTCACTCCCAGAGCTGTGTAAGAAAACCACCACTGACACAAAGAAAACACCGCTCAAAAACCAAAAGTTTTCTCTGTGCACTCTGGAGGACCTTCAGCGGCCTCCCCCAGGGCGTCCAGCCACGGCACCCACCTGGTCTCGAGCGGGACGTTGCTGTTGAGCACCCAGCTGTCCTGCAGCTGCACGGACTCGGGTGTCGTGGCCAGGTCGTTGGGCGCCGGCGCGGGCGCGTGGATCTGGTTCCGGCGGTTGGTGAGCGAGTTCCTGTTGAGGGAGTTGGCGGAGGAGTGATGGTGGGACAGGGAGTGGTTGTGAGGAGGAGGGAGAGGTGGCCTCAGCGTGGACTGGCTGTGATGATTTGAAGGGCCTGGAACAGAAGAGAAAACCAGATCACAATCATGTGGTGACACTGCTCTCCTCGGCATTGTCACGGGGCCACTGCCTGGGAAAGAGACTGTGCCTGGTGGACCTGTGGGCACTGAACTGTGGGCAAACCAGAGCAGTGACTATTGGAGATCAGCCCCATAAACCAGTGCCCCCAGCCTGCACAGCTGGCACGGTGACAAAGGCTGTGTTTACATTTAAAAATACTTCTTTATGGATGCTCTCTGGAGAAATTCTCCTCAGAGAGCAGCCAGGACAGCAGCCCAGCCTGACCATTCCCTACCTCTGCCAAGAGGAACCTTCCCCCATCATTTCTATCAAGAACCGTGAGCAGATGAACCCTAACAGATTATAAACAGCTCTTCAGAACATGGTTTTAGGCCCCTATAAAACTTAATCAGAGAAATCAATCTCCTTTCATTCACTGTTATTTTACCAATCAGCTTCAAATGAACAGGATCCGTGCCAGCACAAGAAGATTAAACTCCAAATATGAAAAGAGAGCAACAATGAGGTGATGGTATCTTTCACGTTATCCCATGTAATCAGGATTTGGCCTGTATTTTTCTATTTAGTAATGGCACAAACACACAGCAAGATCTGAAAATTATGCAACTCTTTCAGTCTCTTTCATTGAAAAATGACATGATATTTTTTACTGATAAAGAAGGATATAAACTTTACTCATTCTTTGAGCGCTGACACGTTTGCATCGATAATGAAAAACATTTTTTTTCTAATCATTAAGAAAAGTGGATTAAAATAAAGCCATGTGAAAAGAAAATCAGATAAGCAAGTGTCATTCTAACATTGTCACTCTTCTAAACATAAATGCAGACTGGAAAATAAGTTCATGTGCCATTCCACACATTGCAATAATTTGTCTAATAAAAACAGCAAAAGAGAATAAAGAAAACAAACACTATTATGAACTGCATGCTTAGACATTGTATCAGGTTGTCGTTTTCTAGTGAACATTAATCAGTAACACCAGAGAAATGAGAATTCTAATGATGCATGTTTGTTTTTAGAAACTGAAGCAAATTCTGTACTTAATGAATCAAATAATAAAAGAAAACACCACAGAACATCATTTGCAGCAAGATTGATCTTTGTCATATGAAACAATGACGACTAGAAAAACTGCTGAACTGAGTAATTACTCTAAGTTAATTAAGGCCAGCATTAGTAAAACGCCCAAAATAAACAAAACCAAAAAAAATATCCAAGACACAAAGTAACATCCCAAACCCCAGAGCACCAGGAGGACTTTAGGGACGTGGTTTAGGGGTGACCTGCCAGTGCTGGGTTAAGGGTCAGACCTGAGGATCTTTTCCAGCCTCACTGATTCCACAGTTCCATGGAACACCCCTGGGACAGCTCCCTGCTGGCACCGCCTGTCCAGGGATAAGCAGTGACAACAGCTCTTCCTCTCATTTCCTCTAACAGCCATAAAAACACAGAAAGGGAACAGGGTTTTGGAGAGAGGTCACTCATTTTCTTCAGCGTTTCTGTGGGCGTGGGGAAGCACGGGCTGGTGAAAGACAGACAGACAGACAGGCTGACTGGGACTAACCCAAGGCAAGTACAACTTGTCCTCTGACAAGAAACTTTGAGAAATGAATGACAATAAATTCTGCATCCTCCACATGTTGCCTTAATCTACACAGCAGTTTCTTTATCCTTCCTGAATGTCTGGTGCCTGAATGTGCACCCTGTGGGAATGTCGGCTGCTTTAAATACAAAGCCACTTTCATGAACACATCCTAAATTTTAAGGCCATCCCATGTGCAGCTCTGCTCACTATCCTTGGCTATGTCTGATCTAAGCATGAAAGCGACTCTTGAGCCAATGAAGTTTGATGTTTAAAACCCCCGTTTGGAGCTCCAAGAACATCAAATCTCTAATCTGTCCTAGGTCCTGTGCCATTCCACAAGTGCACGCAGAGCGAGACACAGCGGGAAGAAAATGTGTTTGGACAATATCCACGTGCACAGAAGCTTAAGTGGAATTACTCTCCTGGTCTGTGTTCTGCCTTTAAACAAAGCATGCTTGGATTTCAGTAAGTGAATATTTATGAGCGACAAAATACAAATATGTGCCCTTGTGTTCATAGTTACTTCAAAAGATTCATGTGCTTCGTGTTTTCTCAGCTCACTTCAGATGCAGCTTTTCCTTCTCAAGGGTAAGTATGAAAAAGTCACACCCATGTAAACTCAACAGTTCTGCTCTGAGAGCCACAGCAGCACCAGTTAAATAAAAGCTCTGAACCTTGTCACCACAGTATCACAGAGGCTGTTCTCAAAAGTGAGCCAAGTGCACAACAATAAGAATGAACAGATTAAAGAAGCAAGAGCTGAAATCAAATTACTACAAATTATTTAATCTGCCTCAAGATCCAGTTCCCACACAGCAAATGCGAGATACTGTGCAAAATAAGCTGTGCAGAGGTACTGAACACACACTGCAGCTGCAAAAACTCTGAGACCTGGCACAAGACAAATGTAGCATTTAATATAGAAAAATAAACAAATACCAATATTAATATCATAGAGATATTATATCGCTTCCATTACAGCGTATAAAAGCTTATATATATAAAAAGGACTAACTAGGGAGCACGCACCCACTCGTGGATATGGGAGAGAGATAACAGCTTCACACGCTGCTGCCTCATAAACCTGGTTAAATGAATCAAAGGCAGGAGCCGAACGCCACTGAACTTGCAGGCATTATAAAATTGGATTCACTTCTGAGCATCTGAGCACTTCTTTATGAGCATCTTTGCCTAAATTAAAACTTCCCCAGCAGTGCCTGCGAATCTGCTGAGCTCTGAAGTTCACAGAAGTGAATCACTTGTCCCGTAATAAAGGATCCGGAGGGATTGGCCCGACGGATCCTCCGGCACGACACGCTCGGCGGCCCCTTGGAAATTGCTTTTTATTTGGAAGCTTAAACACAATGAGCGTCTTGATGGAGTACATCTGGCTTTTTACATCAGGAAATAGATTTTATTTTTGATATGGCAGTAGCCAGCACTGGTCTGGGGGAGAACGCTGAGGAAATTATGCCTTTTCTCAATTACTGGCTGAATTAGTCATTTCACCAGCATACGCTACACAAGCTCAAACGTTCAGGATTTGAGGAAAAGTCTTTTAAAACCATTATGAAAATCAGAGACCTGGAAATCTGAAATACTGGTACTCTCCACACTTTGGCTTTTTAATTTTTTTAAATTTCTCATTTAAATTCACAAACAGACAACATATCTAATTCCAATCAATTTTAGCACACATTGATTGTGCTGAGCATTTTCAAAAAATCATGGCCTGGTGTCCACATAATCAACATGTGATTCTTCAAGAGATCTTACTGCAGTCAAGAATATCAGCAGCACTCACTTCAAATTAGAAGCTGAGTGAGGGTAAATTGTGTTGTAATTAAGTAATCTGAGAATACAAAGTCTGATCTGTGCAGCTTTGAAGCAATCATGAACTATCCAATTGACTTATTTGGGTTTAATCAGAACCAAAATACTAAAAAAGAAAAAAAAATTTGGTCAGTTCATTCTTTATGTGATGAAATATTTCAACAAACCAGGCCGGCAGAGGTAACACTCAGCTGAAACAAGATGCAGAATGGCACTTTTCTCCTGAAAAACAAGCAAAACTCCCATCAAAACCCTAAACCTGAGCTGCCACTGTCGTCTTTCCTTCTCTTGCACGCAATGAAGGAGCAAAAGGACCTGCAGCCCAAAGCCCAGCCCGAGGAGAACGAGTTAATCTCCCACCTCAGGGGTGAAATACAAAGCAGAAAAGGCTGCATCCATCCCTAATCTGAGCAAAGCAATCGCTTCCCTGCGTCCCAGGGCTTTGTCATGACCACCTCCAAAAAGTGATGGAGATTGTATCTTAGCCATGCTGAATTATCCTCCATGATGTTATTAAATGCTAAAGACATAAACCCCTCCTCATCATTCCTTTTCACGAAAAAATGAAAAGAAAAACCCCAAACATATTTTATTTTTCTGAAATGAACAACGACGCAACTATTTCCTTATGCTTTAAACAGAATGAAAAAACCACCCAAAACCAAAGCTGATGCATTGAAAGACAATAATTAAGGAGCCCACAGACAGCCTTTGTCAGGCAGCATTAGAAACCGAGTCTGCAGCACTCCTGGTTCTTTACTCAGACACCTCTGCCAGTGTTTTCTCAAGGAGCCCACCTCAGCTGCCAGCACAGTGACTAACGGGTGCTTCTCACAACCACAGGGTCCCCTTCCAAGCTGAATCCATCCTCCAGGGCAGCTCCCCTTGCTGTGAGTCAGGCAGAGCAGAAAGCTCTGGAACACCCAGGATGTGCCAGTGGCCCAGGAGCTGCTGGCTCCAGCCCCAGCCCCAGCCTGGCACGGTGTCACCGGGGCTCCTGCCCAGCAGGACAGCCTGGGCTCTGAGCTGGCTCTGCCTCACCTCTCCTGCTGGTTTGCTTCATTCTCGACATTATTTCCTGCAAGGCTGGAGCTAAATGGCATCTCAGTGTTCTGAAAATGTTTTCAACACATGCTGTAAAGAAGAAAGTTATCTCACTCCTAACCATGGATGCCATTGCCTGTCTCTCTTGTTGTTTTAAACCCAAGACATTTGCCAGGTGTTCCTGCTTTTGTCTGCATGTTTTTTACACTCTTTGAGGCAAGAATAGGTTGAATGACTGGCTGTCATCCCAGACTGTACATTTCAAACTGAAAATTCAGTAAATGTGTGATATGAAACGGTAAGTCACTTATCAGTGTCTGCCAGTGCATTGCAGCCGTGTCCCCAGCACAATATTACGGTAGAAAATTAAATGTTGCTGTGGCAAAAAAATAAACAACAACAACAAAAGAAAGAAAAGAAAAAAAAAAAAAAGAAAAAGAAAAAATACCCCACTGCTTACCCATGATATCCAGAGTCACACAAGCAAAGGCAAATAGGAGCCTTCACCAGGAGTGAAACCGAAGGGATTACAGTCAGACAACCACTCCTCTCAAGTGAGGGTCACCTGCCAAAAGGTTAAAACTCCCTGCCCTACAAAACAGCATTATCTGAGACACCTGTACTAACTATATTTGTTGAAATACATCACTTAAATATTCATTATCACACTGCACGAGGTGCATGGGCTGCAGAAAATAATGTCTGGTCAATGGCAAAACACTTTCAGTAAATCATTTCAATAATAATGCTTTATGCAGACTCAGGGTCCTGTGGTACATTCATAAATGTATGTATGTGTATATTACACATATTTAAAAAGGCAGGCATACTATTTCAGGTTTTGCCTATTGTAAAAATGAGTCACAGAGAAGTTGGAGTTTTCTTTTTCCTAACTGGAAACCAATCAATGCATCTCACATCTTTTCCAATCAATCTGTTAATTCAGTTTTCCAATAGTGATATAAATATAAAACATATTTCAGAGAATTTAAGAGTGTATTTATCTTCTTCAGCTCAGGTACATGACTAATGTTTGAAGAAGGCACGGATGTCAGAAGAACTCAAAAGAACAGCAGGTATATATAGTTCTGAGCAATGAAGTTCATTATTACTGTCATCATTACCATGGAACATTTCAGTGCAGAAAGGCAAACGTTGTTCTCCAGACTTGGTTCTGCAGAATGCAAAAGCTCTAGAGACTCAGACAAATTCCTGCCTTAGCTCACACAATTCGAAGCACAGGGAATCACACCAAAGAGAAAATGAAGACACAGATTTCTCTGACCAACAGACAGAAATTTCTGAACACAAATATTCAGGCCAGCAGTGGAACCTGGTGACATTTTCCTGACAGGATTACAGCCTGAAAACTGCTGCTCCTCTGCGCAGTCTACAGGGGAACCTGAAAATTTTCACGGTGACATAAGAATAACTGTGCCATAATGTCAAATTCATGGTGGGTCTGGAGTCAGGTGCAATAGAAAAGTCATCCCTGAAGCTGTGACAGCAGCACTTGGGATCTCACATCCCCCAGTGAGCTGGAGCACCTTTGGTTTCCAAGGGGCACAGGAAATGCAGTCATGGGTGGTTTATGCAATGCACCACCTCGATATTTCAGGAGCCTCACAGAATGTATTACACATTGTCCAAAACTTTTCTTTTTGTTAAACCCAACCTCCGAAAAAATTTATACCAGAAAGTCTCTCCAAATAAATTACTGAAGTAATTGTGTCAAAGAGAAATCCTAATGGGACACGGAGCTGTTTAATAAATCAGCCTCCCAGGTGCTGCAGGTCTTTGAGAGGAGCAATGCTCTATCAGCAGAGCAAAGATTTTGAATCTTGGTGGTGTTGGGAGAGTCTGTAAGGTCAAGTGGCACCACTGAGGAGTTTGGCTGCTGAGCTACCCATGAAAATAAAGATACTGAACACGGCTTTGGGCATCACGGAATCTCTCTGTTTCTGAGGCTGTATTTACATCCCTTCCCAGCAGCACTGACTTTTTCCAACTTCTGAATTTTTTTCTTATTCCATCTTATACTCCTGCCTTAGGACAACTCACCATAGTACACAAAGCAAACCAATCTAGATTTTTTTTTCAGTTCAACAGCAGGATCAACAAAAATACATTTTTCTTGTCTAAAAGGAAAAAAAAAAGTTCTGTCTTACTACGATGTTCATCAATGGGTTTTCAGGGTCTGAACATTTTTTTCCAAAAATGCTTAAGATATAACCCCTTTGGCCCCACAAAAGCATGAAAATAATAATTAAAAACAGCTTTGCTTTTAGGCTGATCCAACTGATAATCAAATGATGGAAATAAACACTGATCTATAAGCATCATTAACATGAAGGCTCACTGATATATACCAGTAAATACAAGGTTCCTGGAGGAGCTACCTGGGAGAATTCAATTTCATAGCTCCTGGGAAGCCAGTTATTTACTGCCTGGACCATCTGCTTCCCAACATGCAGAACAGGTAAAAATAATTTGGGTAGAATACATGGAAAAAGTCAGAGGAATGTTGCATAATTCTAGACTAGAGAAAAGCAAATATAATGCAATGCACATGTTGCCCTGAATCAGGCTTTTCAATGGGTTATTTCTCTTTTTAAAAGCAGGCAAGATACAAGGCAGTACAAGGCAGAAACAAGGATTTGTCTGCCTCCAGGGTACTGCAAGCTGCAATACTACATGACTGGCATTTCTTTCACAGGCAGGGAGATTTCGTTGGAATTCTTTATTGGTTGTTATTGGTCTCAAAAAAGAAAGCCACAAACCATTCAGGTGAGAAGGCTTGTTGAAGTTTCCTGACTTTTCAAGGTACCAGAACTATTACCCTTCAGCTACTACAAGAAAAAGGTTCTGTTACTCAGGTGAAACCATGGGTTAATGGATAAAATACAGATTATCATAAAGTGGTGCATGAAAGCCCTCACACAGCTTCACTCAGCACAAGAGCCAACATTAACCCAGCAAATATTACACAATTCTTTAAATAGAGATTTTGTGTGTGAAAGGCAAAAAGAGAGACAACAAACAACTAAAAACCAACTGCAACTCCCCAGCCACACCTGGTCAAACAGAAAAACGAATACAAGATGGTTTCAGCTCTGAGAACAAAGGGTGTTTCTCACAGGGAACTTCTCAAAGCACAGTGCCTGATGTGCCTGTCCCCAGGGCTGATCCCAGAGCCACCACCTCAGTGCCAACCCTCCTGGTGCTGGTGTGGCAGAGCGCTGGGGATGCTCCAGGCGCTGCCCAGGGGTGCAGGGCTCTGCCTGCGGGGCACAGGGAGCTGCCCACGCAGCCCAGCCGGGGCCAGCCCGGCCTGGGGAGGGTCAGGGCTGGTTTGGGACCCCCTCCCAGGCTGTTCTGCCTCAGGAACAGCCCCAGCCCGCAGCCAAAGAGCCCTGGCTGCAGCTGCCTCAGGCTGCTCGGAGACCAGAAAGGACTGAGCAACCCCGGCGTGATGAAGCACCCGGCGAGCTGTGCTGGCCACAAATCCTCACTGCAGCAAATACTCCACTGCCACTGCATTCGCCATGGAAAAAACCAGCGCAAGCTCGAAACTCACTCTGTAGCACAGCAGAAAGGAAACAGCCACCGAGAACTTTGTCCAGGCGGAAAAGACCAAGTGTTGTCTTCTCTGAACAGCATTACTGACATCTTGCAGAGACTTAGTCCTTACCAAGATGTTAAACCTCCCTGCAATTCTCTATTATGTGAGCTTGAGGAGATTCTCAGAACAAGGCTATGGATCTTTTCTTTTCCTTTTTAATTAAATACACCTGTCTAATCAGTTACAATTAGCGAAACAGAAAGCACCATGACTCCTCCTCTCCTGGCACTGTGCTGCTTGCCCAGCTGACACCCTGTGCCCGGTCCCCGCAGCACCAGCACAGCTCTGGGCTGCCACTTTCCATCCGCGCTGCTCTTCCCTCGCCAGCACGGCCAGAGCCATGGAATTCCCAGCCTGGAGAGGCTGTGCAATCACGCTGGCAGACAGCAGCCCCTGCCGTGCTCCCACAGCACCAGAGCAAACACAAGGCAGGGACTGCGCTGCCTTCCAGCTCTGCTGCTCATTCCCTGTGTCAGGAGAGAGAACAGCCCGGCCCTGCCCATCCCCTGCCCATGCCCGGCCCATGCCCTGCCCTGTGAACGCTTCTGAAGGCACAGCCTCACCCCAGCTCCCCGCACCAACACCACCTCTACACCCCTGCTGCGTCTCAAGGCCGTGGTTTTATTTCTCCGAGCCCAGCAAAGCCACAGAAATATCAATTGAGAAATGAGAGAACAGATTCCATTTCCTACTGCAGGTATAAAAGCAACTATCATAATTGCATTATATTCTGTTTTTTCCTTCAGAATGTCTCAGGCTGCCACAGAACTAAGTGGTATCTAATATAATGAAAAAACACCTCTCAAGTGCCATGCTGTATTGATAATAATGACAGTGGCAACACTAAAGAAGAATTTAGAAATGGGAGAAGAGGATGACCACAATATTTTATCCAACTAAAGTCACAGGAGACTAGAGAGCAGTTAAATATCAAGATTGCAATTTGGGTGAAACCTCTGTCACCCTGCAAAAATTGCTGGCAGCTTTTTGTAACGATGTGAAGCAATCACAACCCGTGCCTGAAATCTCTGCTTTACTCTAAGTGTGGATTGCTGGAATCCCTTGGATAGAAAAGATTCAGGGCAAGTAAAGCCAGAATATGACAGAAGAATTTCAGCAAACAGACCAAGGAACAAAACTTTTTGACACTGAAGTTGGCTGGTGAAATCGTGGCAGAGGAGAAGAGATGAGCACTCTGAAATCAGTCAGAAAATTCAGCTTCTTCGAGACACGGGGGCAAGGAAAGAGCCAGCACAAGAGAAGGGAAAATGACATTAAATGAACCTGTCCCAGGAGCTCCTACAGAAGCTCTTTCCACAGGGAAAGGAAGCTTTTGACAATCTGGTGTGTTACACGTGCAGGCCACGTGCAGAGCAGCAAGGAATTATCAGCAGATGAGAGCAGAAGCTCTTGGACACCCTGGTCTGTACCATGAAATGTTTGGGCAGTGTGGGGCAGTAAATCTGGACCAGATTCAGTCTGATACGTGGATCAAGAGTCTCCCCGTCCCCTTGTTTTGCAGCAGTCTCATGGAGCAGGCCTTGTCTCCACCTCTCATGTGCCTGCTAGAACGAGCCCATTCGCATTAATCTGGCAAGACTCATCTAATAGAGCAGATATTAAATTGTAATTCTACATTTGAAAAATCCAGTAAGATTATTTTGTTTTGAAATCACAACTATGATACAGAAATACTATTTCTAAATTAATATGCAAGAAAGATCTGTGGTAAGTCTCCTACAGAGACACGCTCAGTACATCAAGACTTTTCTTCACAGACATTCTATGAACCACAATTTCAGAGGAACATTTAGGAAGAGATGTGATGTCAAGCTTAAGAAATTCCAAAGCAAAGAGGATTTTTTCCCCCTAAGCATGTGTAGTGTCTACAGTGAAAGTTATTTTTGTTATATTGTTACCAGTAAATTACAGATATCAATAGTTTTAGGTAATGGGATACTTACTAGGTGTCCATCCTCATCATGGAATGAACCAAAATCAAATTACTTTAAGATTAAACTATTGCTCTTGGGTAGCTGTGACTCGCCACACCAACAACAGTTATCTTACAAGTTAAAAAAAAATAAAATTTAAGATAGCCATTCATTTTTAGTAGTTTTTTTGCATCTGTTATGTGTGAAAGATTTTAATTTACACTCGTTTATCAACTCAGACAACTTCACTAATGGGGGAATTTATTCTGATAACAAGAAATCAAACTGCACTTTTAGAAGGTTATCAGAAGGTGGGTACATGCACGTGGCTCCTGGATCAGGAATAAGTATCATTTTTTAACACAGTTCTTAAAAATAAGGGTTTTCTTAGATGTGGTTCTAAAGGAATATGAATGCCCACATAGAAAACGTTTTATTTCAAATGAATGTATCTGAAAGAAATATTCCCAAACATGGGAAGGCAGAGGAGATATGAAACTGGACACTTAAACATGGCAGAGAAAGGGACCATAAACCAAATCATGTTGTACTCTGGTAATGTCAACCATGGAGTTTTTATCTCTCAAAAGGAATCGCAGTGAACGTCACACACATGGAAATGATCAATACCAACAACCAGAGAGCAGCAATAATGATATAAAACAGTGATATCACTCAGTGTTCTCTACAGTGTCTGCTGTGAGTTCTTTTAATCCCTTTCACAAACAAAGCCCAGCAAGGGAAGGATGTCACTGGGATTTTATGTGACAAACTGGAACTCAGAGAGCAGAGAACTCATGGAATTGTGTGAGCAAACCCTGGTCCCCTGGTTTCACCCTGGTCTTTTCCTTTTTCCAGCAGCCCTTCCACACGTGCCACGTTCCTCCAGTCACAACGAACTAAAACACGGGAAAATTAATTCCAGTGGGTGCTAACAGAAAGTGTCCCATCTTTAACTACTCCTTCAAACAGGTTTGGTTTGGGTGTTTGTTTAAATCAGAATATTTCAATAACATCTCTCAATAAGCAGAAACAAATGAGGCAACTTCTACACTGGATGAAGATTTAGAAATTGTTCTGCCAGCTCTTACAGCTGATAAAAAAACCAAAATCCCCCAAACAAACCTCACAAAACTGATCAGAGATTTTTCCAACTGATACATAACACAACTCCCACCCACTGGGGAGGTTTAGATTTTTAAGCTAATGTCCAATTTATTTAATGTCCAATATTTTAACAGAAATGCAACAGCAAAACTACCCCCTACAGGGCATGCAAGCCAATCATCCTTAGAGCTTGAAGACTGATCTATGCATATTTTCTGCATCATAAAATAGTCTGGAATAAAACCCAAACTAACTGCACATCAGTGTAGGATGCTGACAGACATCTTGATCCGGTTTCACAGTTTCAATTTAGTTGCACATTGTTTGATACAGCTCAGGGAAATGTGACAAGCTGTGCCACGAACGTGAAGGGAACAGAACCAACTTTCTGCTGCTGTACATTATGTTTTTATTAACTGAGACTCCACAAAACTCTAGATTTATGAAATACTCAAGAAAAAATTATTAAATTATTCATCAGTGATAAGACAATTAAGAAGCAAACTAAGGAGCAAGTGGAAGCTTGGTCCTGAGGGAGAACAGCTGGTCTTCTCATTAAAAGTGTGTTTTGGCAGCAAAACGCCCTCTGAACAGAGGGAACCTGCTGCTAAAGCAGCCTCAGCGTCAAATTTGGGAGCGAGTGACAAGGACAGGCTGGTGTGAGGAGCAAGGTGGGGTGCTCTGGGTAGCAGTGTGGGGCTGCTGCTGGCTGCATCCCCCTGCACACCCCCTGCACACCCTGCACACCCCCTGCTCACCCCCTGCTCATCCCCTGCACACCCCCTGCTCATCCCTGCTCACCCCCTGTTCATCCCTGCTCACCCCCCTGCACATCCCTG
>VYZT01029815.1:38590-96570 GCA_013400735.1 Pomatostomus ruficeps | reverse complement strand
CCCTGCACACCCCCTGCTCATCCCTGCTCACCCCCTGCACATCCCTGCTCACCCCCCTGCACATCCCTGCACATCCCTGCTCACCCCCTGCTCATCCCTGCTCACCCCCTGCACATCCCTGCACACCCCACTGCTCACTCTCTGCTCACCCCCTGCACATCCCCTGCTCCTGGCAAAGGGATGAGGGGACTTTATTGTACTTTGGAGCCACAACGTGACAGGGAAGCTGCCTCAGCCACTGGGCACCTTTGTGCCGATGCTCCAGACTACCAAGGAATCAGCTCAGAACTCAAGGGAAGATGTTATTGGTACCGAACAAGCCAAGAGCTGAGTGCAGAGCCCAGTGGTGAGGACGGTGTCCAGGTCACTGAGGCACCCCCTGCTCCTGCCTCAGGTCCCTTGGTTATCAAAGAGCAAAGATGCAGCCCCCAAAGGGGCACCGGGCCAGGACGCCCTGGGAAGTTCCCTGAGCAGGAGCAGCTCCTGTGGATGTGCTCAACACGAGCACAGTGGGAAACAACCACCCGTGGGCAGGAAGGGATGTTCCATCACTGTTTGGTGCAGGGGCCAAAAAACAAACTGGATGATGGCAGAGACACGGAAAGCCTTTCAGAGGTGGGGAAGAGAAGGAAAAGGACGAAAAAAGGGAAGAGAGAGACAGCACCTTGGGGCAGTATTTTTTTATGGTGTTGAACCAACACAAGCAAAGAAAGCAGACCCTGCTCCAAGAGACTGGGGCAGGGCCAGAGCTCCGAAAAACTCTTCATGAAATATCACTGCTCCTTTCCTTCTCATCCCTCTCTGCTACCTATTATTTTTAGGCTTGTGGGTTTTTTTAAGCTTGTGGTTTTTCTCATACTTTCCTTTCGTGGTTTGGAATTCTTTTCCTGTCCTGCCATGAAAAGTTCAGGAGATTTGTCCCTTGGCTCCTCACCTCCTACAATCCATCCTGCAAGATAACCCATCTCAAACACCCGCTGAAACAAAAAACAAGCACTGACAAACCAGCGCTCACCCACAGAAACACAAAGAACCTCTTATGATTCCACTGCTGAAATACATAATTAGTGAGAACTGTGCTCTGTGTTCTTTAAAGAAAATATCCTTAAAACATGTCTACAGCAAGAAAAACCCCAAACATTCCTGTAGCCTCCGCTGAAACATGAAATCCCCACTCGCTGGCGTACCTTGTTCTAGATGTTTGAGGAATTTTTTCAAATAACATCAAGGTCCATAATTTTTTTGTGACACAGAAATACAAAATCAGATGCTCCACCTTAATTTTGGATGAACTTCCTAGTTAAAAATTCATAGGAATTTTCCTCCCTTAATGCCATCTTCTTTCCCATATTTCCCCATGTGTGTGGAGTATCTTTACAGCTGAAAGCAAAAAGACACAACAGGTTGTTTCCTAATCAAATAATTCTGCTTAAAATTGTTACTCCAATTCTTGCACAGATTCAGACATCTTGCATAACTGGCAGGGATTCTGATATCCCTGCACAACACCAAATTACTCTCAGGCTGTTTCAAAACCTGATTCATCACATGAAATGTAACAATTCCCACTCCAATCTTTCTGTACCTATTTGTTCACTTAGGTTAGCTGGCAAAATAAGCATGTTAGCCTTTTCTCTGCTCCAGATATGTCATAGCAGAGTGGGTTTTGCATAAAAAGAAATGGCATGCTACTATCTTTGCAACGTTTTGAGAGCCGTGGTTATAAATACTTCAGATGATGCTCAGACAGAAACTCAAGTGAGGCAGATTTCAGCTCTTCACACGAGCAGCGGGGAGAGTCACAGATCCAGGCTGATTTGGACCTCTACTAATTCAGCCCAGATGCTCAACAAAAGGGGAGCATCGCTGAAATAGAGTTTCTGATGGGATTTATAGCTATCACATTAAAATTTATTAGCCACACAGAGGTACCTGGACATTCACAGGCTCTGGGTATGCAGCTGCACACAGGACAGCACTCTGATGCACACAAAAAGATACTTTCAGGGAGACATCATCATTCTTTCACCATGACAGCTTTTGCACAAGTAAATTATTTTTATTTCTCAAGAAGAACAGTTTTTGCAAACAGCGTTTCTGTTAAGGGAAAAAACCCAACCCCATGATCTTTAGCCATGTTAAAGAAATTATTTAAATTCTGTTACTTAATGCAGACTGTTTGGAGGGCCAGCCTCACCCAACAGAGCAACGACTAATAAAGGAATTCTTTTAACCCCAAACACTTCAAGATACCATTTTTTGAGTCAGTCCTATTCAAAGCAACCAATAAAAAGACAAAATAAACATTTCTATATATTATTCTACACCCAGAAAATGAGACTGGTATTTCCTAAGCGAACAAATGGAGCTGTCTCTCTTTTCTGCATTAACAATTAATATGGATTCTGCTTATAGACATCTGCAGTGCTTTGGGCTGTATTTATGGTGTGATAATTGTCATTTGGAGACACAGAACACCGAGATGATAGACAGACATCGCTGAACTGTTCACTATCTAAGGGACAACGTTGCTATCTTGTTCAAAATACCGCTCCGAGCAATGAAAAGTTCCATAAATCTTTTTTTCTACCACTGTTGTCAGCTTCGATTTTTGCCCGTGGCTGAGTGTGATTATGATCTGTTTGTGGCGCACGAGAAAACAAAGTGATCTAGAATATAATGACTGGGGAACATTTTGGAGCCCTCCTGAGCTGCAGGATATTTCCAGCTGCTGGCAGAGCTGATAAGGGACTTAATCGAGCTAATGATTTCTAATGCCACTGCCACCAGGCTGCTCTCCCAGTGGGTAAATAATGACTCTTTTGTTTTGGAAACAGTTAAAAAGCCATGGAGATGTTTGATAAGTACCCGATACAGTAGAACCGCAGCAATATTTGGGTAACTCATGGCAGATTACACCATGCCTAGAAGATAATACACTTTTGTTTCCTTCCAGGAACTCCAAAGTTTATAACCCTGTTAAGACCAGCGTGACAGCGAGGAGATTTCACTGTAAACAATTACAAGTAATGTTTTAATCTAAGCATAAAAACGCGCCCATTTGTTTCAGTGCGCTGCATCTTTGTTTTTATGTTGGTAATTAATATTACAAATCTTCGCCAGAAATAAAATAAAAACTAATTGGGCAGTAAAAGAAATTTTCTTGCGAACGGAATGCAAAAACTGCATCGATGGGGCAAACTATGAACAGCACATACGGCTCCAGTATTTCACCTGACCATGACTGCACGGTTCTGATGAGAATTGACAATATTTGCTTGGTTTTCTCCTTTCTCAGTGTGGAATTTGTGCTCCCAATTCCAGGGACGTGTGCTCCCACCAGGGAGAACTCCATTCCATAGACTAAAAGATTCCTTGCAGTAGGTTGGGGTTTTTTTGTGAGTTTTTTCTGTTTGTTTGGTGGGGTTTTTTGTGTTTTTTTTTTTTTCTTTTTTAGCATTATAGAGAAAAAAAATTCCTATTGTATAAATGTATTTCTTCTTCCCTCTTTTTCTCTCCAGAAGTTACCTTCCCACAGAGGCTGCACACATGGATCTCCTATTTTTCCTTCAAGACATTTGAACGTTATTTCACATTAAGTTCATGGCAGCTGTAAAAAGTGTCTGGAACTTCTGTCCTGCTCACTGCATGCCCAGTGCTTCCTGCCCCCACCATTTCACTGCTTTTTGAGCTTTCTGAGATGCATCCAATCCCAAAAACACTTCCTTGGATGGGACTGTGTTCCCACATGTCCCTCTGACACCCAAAATGGGTGGTGTCAACCAAGTTGTTTAAAACCCAAACTTCTTAATGGGAACAAAGAATTAATTGTAACTCTGATGACGGCAAAAATGTAAGGTTTAAATAAAATAATTCAAGCTAGGCAGAGCTTTTCAAGGCAAAATGAAAGAAATAAAAGGACTTATGGTGTGAGCAGAAAATAATAAATTGTGCAACGCAATAAAGCAATATCTACCCATTATAAACTTCATAGATTTTAGGAAAGCAGACGATAACCCCCATTGTGATTCATTTTCACATATCATGAAATATTACAGAAAGCAAGCAAAAATAATTAAATTTAACTAACTGTATTTCAAGGTATGGCTTCAGTGGTTAAAGAAAATGCAAACTTAAGCAAAGAGTCTGCCACAGCTGCTGGTGTCAAACTGCGAATGCAATCTCTGCTCTGGTTTGTTACTGCCATTGCTTCATTATCAGGAGAAATTGCAGATTGGAACAACAGAAATATTTCACGGTCTAAGAGTTAATATCAGATTTTGTTTGTGCTGGTGATACAGCAGATCTAAATGACAGGTCAAACATGCAAGGAACAGCACGAGATTGTTCCACATCACCAATAAATCAGGTTCAAGATGGTGAAAAATACATCCAGTAGGGACTCCAGCTTCCAAATCAGCTTTTGTATTAGAAGGCCCAGAAATACAGGGTTTGTAAATCCATGTATTTGACAGGCATGAGCAAGCCAAGGAATTTTATCGTAAGGAAACAATGCCATGATCAAGTAATGTGACAACTGCAATCACCAACTCCAAGGACTTGGTCAAAGTTTCTTCTCCCTTAGCGGGGAAACGGGAAAAGAGGAAAGTCACCAGATGCCTAATTCAGGAATTCAGTTAATCTGGTACCTAGTATTTTCACTTTCAGAAAATATTAGGTATGATATTAACTGAATTCCTAAGCACTAATACTCAGAAATCAAACTTTTTTTTTTTTTAAAGTAGCAGAAATAAAGACAAATTCAAGAGACATCAAAAACGAAGCCGGAGCCGAGAACACAGCAGGCACAGCACTGCCAGTCTGAGGAGGATGTCAAAGGCCTACACAATCTAAAACCCACGAATATTGAGCAAGTTTGAGAACAAGATGGCTAAGCTGCTCAAAGAATAAGAATTAAAGATTGCTTAATTAAAACAGCTACAGTATCACAGGGCAGAGCTATATTACATGCATTAGCATATGAAAAATGAAAAAGGAGGTATTTTGGAGATCAAGGGGCTCTTCTGTATTGATACACGAGTTGTAATGCCAACCAAAATTAGATTCAAACGTGTAGATCAGGAATTTACAACAGGAATAGATAGCTGTCAAAGAAAAAGGTAATAACCAGACAGTGAATTCAACATTTTTATATAGAAAATGTCTAAAGAATGGAAAAAGTCTAGTAAAGGGTACTTAACAAAAGAAGATACAGAGGGAACAAATTTTGCTAAGTCTAAAAGCAACCACATTTTGTTAAAAATAATGAAAATACAACACACTAGGCAGTCCTTCAAAGGGAAGCAGAGCTCTGTAACAGGTGGTGGGACAGAAGAGGCAATTCAGCGTTGACAAATGCAAAAGCAACTTAAAATTCTTCTACTAAATGCTGATTCCTTAAATGAACACCAAGAAGAAAAAGGTGTGGAAGGATGAATTTTTGTGCACAGGCCAAGGAAAAACGCATAAAGCAGTGAATATTCCAGGATAACACCCTGAATGCAGAACAACAGAGGAAAATAGAAATATAGTGAATCTGCTATGCTCTGACATCAGGGGCTGCATCCTGTTATAGAAGAGAGACAAGCAGGGGCTCCCTCAGAGCGTGTCCTGGGCAAACATCAGAAATAAACCCGGCTGGGGAACCCAGACATTCACTCACAGGGCTGCAAGGTGATCGCTGCTCCCCCACACCCGTCCTGCCCCATTCCTGCTCACCCCTGTGAAACCAGCAGAGGAGATTTAAAGAGTGCTAAATACAGGTGTCGGCTGTAAACCTGGATTAGAGTTTATTCTGGGAACTTCCCAGCGTCCTCCCTGCAGACAGAGCTGAGCTGAGCTCCCTGGGAGCAGGGGAAACACGGAATTTCCGAGGATCCTGACACACACCTGGCTGCTGGGATCCAGGGACACGGGGACAGACGTGTTCCCCAAACTCCCAGGGCTCTGGATTTGGGCCTTACCGAACACAATCCCAGCATTTTTTTACTGACTCTCTCCCTGAAAAGTTCGTCCTCTCTCTCAGTGTGGACTCAAGTAAGAAATCTTATTCTATTAGAAAATTAAGAATTGAAAAGTCTACAAGGAGTGCAGACACACCTATTTGTTGCTCAAGTGTCAGCTGAGTGAAGTCAGTGTTTCAAAATCAGCCAACAATCCCTGCAGTGAATTCTCACACTGGTGTTTGAGGAAGACACACATGCACACCAGCAGGGCACAGGCACTGACTGTAAGGTCACCACTGGATGGCAAGCACAGCATTTGGCCATATTTTGATTTGCCTTGGACTAATAAAGGAAAGAAACAGGCCCAAAGGGTCAGGTAGCTGAAAGGTGGCTTGTGATGGACACCCCAGACACAGCCATGAATGCAATCAGTGGTTTCAGACCTGACTCAGGTACCCTGCTCCTGCTCAGGGCGGGCGTTCTTCCCATAGTCACAGCCCAGCTTTTCTCTTGGGAGATCCCCCCGCTGCCAGGACACACAGAAACTTCTCCCCTGGCTTTTATTCACAATTGTGGGGGAAACCCCAACACCAGGCGACACCAACCTGCTGATGAAGCCCAGTGTGTCATTTCCTGAGGGTGAGGAGCTGTTTCAAAAGGCCACGTGCACACTTCTGTGCAGGGATCAGAGTCCTGCCTGGACATTTCCAGCTGAGTGTCCCCAGCATTTCTTGGGAGCTGTGTTTGACAGCACCAACCATTCCTGTGGCTTCTCCCACGTGGGCAGCAGGGTCGAGAGGCCGTGCCCAGGGCAGAGCCAGCCCGGGCACTCCACAATGAGTGGAGGCATCTGGTGGCTCCATTTCCCCCTGTTTCACCCCGGGGATCCCTAAGTTGTCCCAGGGACTGAGGTATCTCCATGCCCACAGTTCATAGCTCCACATAAACCGCACTGAAAGAAGGTGCAGCCTCCTGTTCAATAAATTATTCTTTTCACTCGTGAGCCAAGCCAGTTACTGCTGGATATTGCTCAAATGAACAGCAGCATCATCAGAGCAAAATAATAACAAAGGCATCACTCAGGCACAGCCTAAGTACTGAAAATACTGTCTTAAATGATAAACATTAAAACATTGTCTTCAATTTTCTAGCATTTCATGATTTTTCAGTGCAAGATACAATACTCTTCTGCTCTCATTTCTTGGTAATTCACAAGGCTCATGCTAACCAGTTGACAAACAGCTATAACACATTTGTTCTTCAGCTATTATTAGTTTACACATCTGATTTTTTTAACTCCAAGCAAAGAGAAGCCCAGTGAACTGCAAGCAAAGCTGCTGGTCAAGCAGACCCAGCATAGTAAAACCAGAATAAAGCTTTGGAAGATCCAAAATTAAAGAGCTACAGGGCTGCAGGCATTGTTTATTCACATTGAGAAGGCTGTAAGAGACAGGCACGCTGTCTGCCTCAGTTTTTATAGGGGATGTGGGAAAGAAAAGAGAATCTCACCATTCATAAGGGCTAGAAATAGCTTATCATTTATTTGTGATCCCTGAATTATCTGTCTGCTGCCAGGCCTGCACAGGCACACTGCTGGGCTGCCTTCGCTCCCACCCCACGGAGCAGGACACCTCTGAAAAAGGACAATCTATTTCCTTTCTGTTTTGCTTTCTAAACATCATGTACTCTCCAAAACTGTGTTTATTTTCTTGAAGTAAAACCAATAATCATGGTAACATGAGAAAAGAAAAAAAAAATAAGGGAAGGGGATGGAAGTGGGAAAGCCTGTCACTGAGACACAGTGCTGAAAGAAACACCCAAAATGTATTCACCTGCTTTGATGTTTCACGATGTAGAGCTTCCAGACCTGAACAAGGCAGGTGATTATTACCTTTGTTTGTCTTTATGCACATATATATGCATATATATCTCACTGCTACTACTCAATAAACAGTTTACATGCACACTGCACTTCCTTATGGCATTTCTCCAATTACTCCCTTCAAATTTTGACACAAATTTCTGCCTTCCTAAACACACCCATCAGTACTGTTCCCTCCCAAGCTGGTGACTGTCACCTTCTAATCAGTTGGCATTTATCCTGGGATACACAGGAATGCAAACAGCTTTTCCCTCCCACGCCACGCTCCGCGGCAAGGTGCAGCTTGTTTCCCCCGGGGAAGGCAGAGCGTGCCACCACCCCAGTTTGTAACAAATCCTGAACTCCTGGTGCAGGGAATGGACCCCAAGCAAAACTGAGAAGTCACTAAGGCACAGGGAGGCTCTGTCCGGGTCACAGCCCGTTCTGCAGACAGGCAGAGGGACAGGCAGATGCCCCAGCTCCCTCACTTCCACAGCCCTGCTCTGATTATTTTATGAGGTTCCCATGATCAGCCTCCACACCTGAATTGATCTATCGAGTGCTGCAGAGCCCTTTCCACGCCTGCTCTCTGCCAGCCCGTCCTGATTGCCCTCATTATTCCTCTTTCCAACAGGGAGAGATTCATTACTCAGTGTGCAAAACTGACTCGCTCCAGCCCTTTGCTTAGAGCTCCAAATCTGTCACCACACACAGACTATGCCACTATTTCTTACCTCCTAAACGGTTTGACATCACAGCTTTTAACGGAACAGGGGAAGGAACAGAGGGAAGGAATGGAGCGCAAACTGTTAAAATGATTATTAGAAAGCAAAGAATCCCCAGGAAGCCTAACAGCCTCCCGAGGCCGCTGGAAATTTAAACATTTCTTGTTTAATTCCCATTTATGCCGCAAAGTTTTCAAGCCAGTCAGCTGAGAAAATTAAACCAAAAACTATTGTTTACAGAGGGAGCAGCACCTGCGGAGCAGCCCGTGCTCTGCCGCTCTCTGGACTTCACTCGGCTCCCTGCTAAGGAGAAGGAAAAATGTTTTGAAACCATCATGAGCTTTCATTCTGCGCCTCCCCTTCTGTCGCCACAGCGCTCCTCTATGTAAATGGCATTTATTTATTCATGGCATACCATTACTTTTGTCAAAGCTGGTCTCGCACACACTGTTGTCTCTGCGCTCCTAGAAACGAGCTGGAAAAGCAATTAAGATTCCCGGGATTCGGGCAGAACACGATCTCCGTGGGCGCAGAGTGACTGCAGCTCTGGGCACGGGCAGATAACGGGAGTGACACAGATTAAAACAAATCGTTGATCCACACCAGAGAGGAGCCGGGCAAACAATAGCAGTAAAAGCATAAATGTCAATTTGGAATGATAAAGGATACAATCTAAATGTAATATGAGAGGCCCCTAGACAAAAGGGAGAAATAGAAATTACGCATTACCCAAGTACCAGATACAATAAACAAACAAATATGTAAACACACGCATGAATATGCATATGGAAAAATTCAGATCACTGGATTGATGGCTCAAGTAACCCGATTTTAAAGTAAAATACTGAGCCATTTTAAACAAGTTTGACTGCTAGATTTGAAGGGGGAAAAAAATATCTTATTTATACTCCTAGTAATTTTATTTTAATTTTGAATAACCTGCAAGTGTCTCAACACATGCTTCCCCCTACATCCTACATTTGCATATTAATGACACAACTGTCCAGAAGACACAAACCAACGCCAGGAGATGCTTCCCTTTCTCACAAGAAGCTGGGTTTTTATCTGCTGCAGGAACTGTCAGAAGGGTTCTCTAATTGCTTTCAGAATTTCCTCAGTCTTTTCCCTTCACGTTTTCTAGTCCCCTACAGCAGTTTGCCAGATGAACTACAAGGTTTCAAAGCTTATTTAAATAATCTTACACCTATTCTAGCCCTGGTGAAAAAACCCAAAACAGTTTCATCCAAGCTGTGACCTAATAACCAGTCACAGAGATCAGGTAAAAGACCTTCCCAAGATTTACTCCTCACAGTCAGCTACATTCTGCCTGATACTGCTGGATGAAGCAAACATTTATTTTGTTATGGGAAGAAGGATAAATTGAACTTAATGAACAAAGGTCACAAATACGAATGAAATCATCACGAGCTACGTGTAGGAATCAGTTTGCAAAAAAAAAAAAAAAAAAAAAAAGATTTTCATAGCACCACTAAGCTGGGTGAGAACCCATTTAAGATTTTTAAGATTTTGACCTGGATCTGGGGTTGTCCCATCCGCCTGTCAACAGCAATTGTTCGATGCGAGCAAAAATCAACAGAAAAGCAAATAGCAAATTAACCCAAGAAAGTGCATGTACAGCTCCACACAAACACCTTGAGCTGGTGTGGTCACACAGCAGCGTTGGGCACTGAAATGATGACACGTTGGGGTGCCTGGAGGTGGTGTCACCCTCCAGCCCACAGTGACACACGGTGACAGCAGCCACCAGCACCGCTCCTGCCAGCCCAACTCCCTCCTCAGCTCAACATTTCAAACTCCTGCCTTCAAATATTGAGAGATGAGAGAAAAATGAGAACGCACATTTTATTCCTCCAAGTCTGCAATGCGATTCCTGTTTGAAACACAGTCCCCCAACACGAGGTGAATAATTTTAGATTAATAAAATACGGCATCAGTGCTGCTGCATTCGAGTCCTTCAGGAGGCTCTCTGTAACCAGGGGAAGTTACTGCTCAAAACTCTGCTATGAGGCAATTACACTGCCTGACATCTAACATCTTGCAAGGCAATCTCACTTTTGGGCATTAAGAATTAGCTGTGTTAATCTCATTTTATGAAAGACATAATATTTTCCTTTCAAGTATTCTTTTCAGAAACATGAGCTGCCAAATCTGCCTCATAATCTAAGGTTTCCATTCACAACTATTCTGTATTCTAGTAACGTCAGCTTCCTTTTTATTTACAAACAAACAACGCTGATTCTTTGTATTTTCAGTATTTTAATTTTTGCTTCTATCCCAGAAATGTATTAAAAGGAGATCTAAATATGCAATAGAGCTGTTTGAAGTACTGCATCTGTTCATCGGCATTCCAAGCAAAAATGTTTATTTATTTTGTAAACATTCTATTATTCTCTGCATAGAGTTGTTTCAATACTTGTCTTATTTTTAAAGATGTAAATAAAGATTAATTTCAATGGAGCTGCTCCTCTGCCATTTCTCTAAAGATGAATAAAACTGATAAAAGAATTTGAATGACAAAGGAATATATTCATTTACATATCTACCATTTTTTGGGATAATTTTCCATCTGTCCATCCGCCCCACGCACCACAAATTCCACCAATTATTAATCTTTTCTGTGCTGCCTACTTGAATATTCTGCATTTTTCCTTAGAACACCCCAACAACCTGTGAATCATTCTACAGGAACTGGCCTGGTTTTGCTTTGGGAAGTGTCAGGGAAATGGTTTGTGCTTTTCCTGGCAGACAGCAGCAGGAATGTTCTGGTTTGTGTTCAGGAGAAGAGAGGAACGTTCTGGTGGAGCAGCACAGCCCAGGCCTGTGGAGGTGCAGTGACCACGGGTGAAATCCTTCCCACCATCCCTGTGTTCGTGGGCACCACAGCCTCATCCTGCTTCCCAAAATTCACATTCCCAAACACTCTGCAGCCAGCCAGGAGCAAAGACAGGATTTCCTCTCTCCCCTGCACCGAGGGCTCCCACTCTAAACCATGGCTACGACATGAAATAAAACCACCCAGATCTCACATTGTGCAAGGCACGAGAGAACAAACACAAACAGAATAAAGAGAAACTGGCGGCAGCAGCCTCATTCCCTCCCCGGGCTGTCTCTGCTGCAGGGACTGGTGATGGGATCACCACAAAACCCTTCTGCAGCGCCGATGGAACAGGCAGGGAGGCCCGGGAATGGTTAAAATCATGTTCCCACCTGCTCAGAGAGCTGAGTCCTTCTCCTTCAGCCATCTACTGCAGCAGGGGAAGCACCTGAATGGCTGCGATCAAAAGTCTGAGCATCTCGGGCTGGCTGAGGCTGGGACTAATTAGTCATGACGGTAACAAGCCAAAGAGTGAGGGCTAAGAGAGATTGAGACAGGATGAGGAGCTGGGAGATGGAAAGGTGTCAGTCAGGGGGATGGAGAAAGGAGAGAACACATGGAGGTTCTGAGAGAAACAAGACAGAAAGGTACACCGAACAGAAGGGAGAAAAGAGACATTTGGAGATCCCAGCAGAGGAAAGAAGGACTAAAAACTATTGAGAAAGGCGAGGCAAAAACCAAAACAAACCAAACCTGACACTGAGCCAGAGAAATTGAAGAGTGGAAGTCAGTTCAGAGGAATCACTGGAAGATGAGGAAGGGAAATGAGGATTAGGACAAGACAGTCAAGCAGACTGGGCACGGAATAAACAGCAAAGCTGGAAAAGGACCACCAGGAGAGCGGTGGGAAGGGTGCCCTGCTGCCCTGGGGCACAGTCCCAGGCCGGCCACAAATCTGGGGGGCTAGGGGGGCAGGGCAGTGCTCCAGCTGCTGGCACAGAACTTTACAGAAGAAAAGACTCGCGCAGAGCCTTATTTCGGAAAATCAGAGGTTTCTCCAGGCTTGATTCCGCAGCTTAGGCTTCCGATCTTTCAAAGTTCTGTGTGTTTTATTGTCTTTGGCCATTTTGTTGTAAAATAGAAAATTATCCTCGGTGAACAGAGACTGACAGCTTCAGCTGGTGAGCGGGAGCTGTGGCTGCTACCAAACAACACACAGCTATTAATTTATTTGAGGGTTATTCTTATTATTTCTCATCACAATAACATTAAATGAGCTATGTACATACACTGATGGGAAACAGACTTCACAGTTTCTGTCAACAGTGCTGTATGTGTTACAAGTTTGAATTTTGATTTGAAGTTTCCAGAGCTGCTTTGTTAGCTACAGAGTTGATCTCAATTTTATGTTGACACCAAAGCAGAGCAGATTAACTTGGAAATGATGCCCAAAGCTTGAAGTGCTGTTGGATCATTTGTCCTTATTGAATGAAGGCAGATTTCTGCATTATATTACACACTGCTACTGGTGCCACGGTTTTAAATATTGTTCTTTTCATCACTCTTTGTCAATTATCCTATGTTCAGAGTATTTTGTAACTAAATAAATATTTGTGCGTGGTGACTGTCAGCATTAGGAGAAAAGTCCTGAAAAGCCAGCTCATAAATGCAATTCTGATTTCAGCAAATTCATTCTTCTCAGATAGCTACATTTCCAGAATAAATGATCATCTCTAATAGCATTACCTGAACACAGCAAACCTGGATTGTAAAGGGCCTTGGCAGTGAATGATGATAGGCATCAGAGGCTTAATGTTTAATTACTGAACAGAGTTTTCTGCAGAGTTAAGAGCTGAAATCATTCACTTGCTGCTGGTGGCGGTGTGGCAGAATATTGTGGTTGTTGTGATCTGTCAGGGAGAAGTGATTCATAAACTTTGCTGCCTGCTCCTCAAATGCACAGCTGGTGGGAATAAAAAATGGACAGCTATTTCTGGCTGAAAATCCCAACAGGAAACGTCCTGAAACCCACATGAAAAATAAGGAGAAAATCTTAATGAGGAGAGGACTGTGCATTCCTATGCACTGCCAAGCACAGAACACAAAGTACCGATATGCCCTTACACCTGAATGGTGTAGGAGCTGAGGGCAATAACTAAACTAATTCTCATGATAATTAATGAGAATGCTCAACGAAGAGAGTGAAGCAAGCTGGGTTTGGCGTCTTAATACCCTCTCAATGTAAACTCTACTGGAAAGGGACAAAGGAAAGGGAAGATTGAAGAAGATTCAAATGCCTGGTGTTTCTTTTCCTACAAACAGCAGGGACACACCGTGAGCTCTGCAGGAGACTGAGGACAGGAACAGCCCCTGTGACCCGCTGGCCAAGGTTCTGTGGGGAATGGCAGCTTTAGGTGCCTGACTCACACCCATAATGGGATTTTTCCTTTCCATCAATCTGTTCTCTTTTGTTCCACACCACTGAGAAAGCTGAAATACGGCAAGTGAAAGATCCACGACCCACCCCAAAAATCTTGAGAACAAAATTTTTCTCCCTTTATCCAGAAATGTTCCAACAGAGATTGCAGGAATGTTGGGAGTGTTCCTACGGGCACAGCAGCTCCCTGGGCTGAGGCCCCCACCACAGCAATCCTTCCAAAAACACCAACTCTTCACACCACAATCCAGAATGTTCCCTTGCAAAGACAATTTCAACAGGCAGAAAGGCACATTTCATATCTAGGTATGCTGAGCAGTAATAACAACAAATGTTTGTTAAGGTGGTCATGAGGCTCCTTTTCGATTTTAAAAATATTCTATTTAAAAAGAAAAAATTCTGCACTTTTCAGTATTGACATGTTGCTCTGTGTGCATGAGTAGTTGCATACATGTTTAAAAGTGAAGGCAAAAAGAAAGGAATTATTCTTTTTCATAGAGGAGCTTAAATGGAGATTAATTCCTGAAAATCTAAAGCTTGATTTTAGATATTGAATACTCATTTAAATTTGTCTGACAGAGCTCTGTTCTCCACTCTCATCTGTTTCAATCTAGTTAATGAAATAATGTTTTATATCATAAATAACAGGGGAATTAAGCCAAGGAGTTAACAGTAAGCACGACATAATGAATCAATGCAAGTCTAGCACATAGCTGAAAGTTGTTTGCAAAAGAAATACATCAGATTTGATCTTTAAAAAGGAAGCAGAGCCCTAAGGTACCTGGGAAGGGTGAGCGCTCCTATTCTGGACCTGCTGGCAGGAGGAAGAACTGAAACATGAGGTGATAACCGGGAGAAGGAAGAGTAAGAGGGGATGAGAAGAAATAAAAAAACAAAACCAGCACAGAACTGCAAAAAAGAGAAGAGATGGAGCAAAGTACAGAGTTCTTCATCAGAAAAATGACTAGCAAGAGGCCCGGGGTGGCTTGTGCTCCAGAGAGCGCAGCAAGGAGAATCAGCTCAGACTCGCACATGAGGAGATGGTGAAGGAGCAGCACCTCAGCACAGCAGCACATTCTCCAAAGGAGACACTGACAGGGGACCCAAAGCAGAGCTCATCAGAACCTCAACTCCTCACAAACATCTCTGAGTGCAGCTTTCCAGCTGTTGGTGACGAAGTCCAGAGTGCTGCCAAAGAGGCAGCTCAGCCCCAGCCCTTCCCTTGCCGTGGGCAGGTGACACCAGCAGGGTGCCCCGAGTAGAACCAGCCTGTCAGTCCACCTGGGACCAACCCTGTGCCGGGCTGGCCAAGCTGTTGGGCAGGAGTTTGATGTTCCAGCTCCCACAGAGCTTCTGCAGGCGGCACAAAGCCGGGGGAGCAGCAGCAGCGTGAAGCGTGTGGTGTTACAGAATGGAGGTGACAGAGGAACAGCCCCCGAAAGCCACAGTGACCTCCTGGCTTTGGTCTGGAAGAACCCACGAAACACATCCTGGGTCACCAGGGCAGGGGTGGGAGAGCACTGGGGGTTTGTGAGCTGCTGGAGCTGTCAGAGGTGAGAAACCCTGTTTGTGACCTTCAAAGGCATTGGTTCCCTGTTCCCATCACAGGCATTGGTTCCCTGTTCCCATCACAGGCATTGGTTCCCTGTTCCCATCAAAGGCATTGGTTCCCTGTTCCCATCACAGGCAATCCTGTGACACAGAATTGGTGACTGGGACACCCTGGGGTGCAGAGTTATTTCCTGTTTGGGTGATGGTCGATAAGGATTTTTCACTGTGCAATGAATGTCTCTGCACAGCAGCATCTTGGGAAGTCCGGGACCCCTCATCAGTGACCGCAGAGCCGGGGCAGGGAGGGCAGCAGTGCTGGGCTGGTGGCATCCAGTGATGGAGTTGAGGCACCAAGCCAAGCCTAGGCAAGCGTCTGTACACGAACAAACGCTGTCACAGCCAGCTATGGCACTCTGGGCAATCACAAAGACTTGCTTTACCAAACGTCGTTTTTGGCCAAGCCTGTGCTGCATTCTGGCAGGTGACACACGCAGGCTGCGCTCACAGGTACAACCCCCTGGAGCTGGGCATCACTTTGATGGAAACAAGGTGCTTTATAAACATTCATGTATTTTAAGCTGAAGCTGCCAGTCTGCTGTGGGAGTGCCATCAGTCAGCTCCTTTTTGGAGGGATGGGGTGGCTCAGCCGTGGCTGCTCCCAGCAAGGAGCTCTGTTTGGGCTGGCTCGTGCTGCCAAATGAAGGCGATGTTTTGCCCACAAGTCTCAGCTCTGCTGAATAATCAAAAGAAAAGGCTCTCACTGCAGGCATCGTTACAGAGACACTTGGAAAAGGGGCCTTTTGGAGGAGCCTGGATCTGAGGCTCGCTGCTTCTCAGCACCACCGATCAGCCCGAGAGCATCCCCGGGCTCAGGCATCTCCTGTGGGCAGGCAGGGCTGAGCAGGATGGGGAGGAGCTCCTGAATCGGAGCTGCATTTCTGCACGCTGAGGGAAACAGTGCAAGGGTCACAGTAATGAAATGAAATGGGGTTATAGCCAGTTAAATGAAGGTATAAAGGTATTCCAGCCCTGCACATTGCAGCTCATTTTGGTTTTTTTTTGTTAATTTTCGAAAATGTAAGCACACTCTTCTGTAGCTCAGGTAGCCTTTTGGCTGTCTTTTACTGTGAGTTAAAATTTAACCAACTTTCCTAAAACAAAACACGGAACAGTCTGTAATCTACTCTATTAAATTTAATTGATATAAGTGAGAACACAGCACGATTCCTAATATTACCTAAGTGAACTTTTCTGTGGGCTGGCTCTCGGTTCCGAGTGTTACATCGCACACTCCCACCTCTTGCTCGGATCCTGCCCCTCTGCAGTGCTGATCCCCAGCTGGAAGAGTTCTAGCAAGACTTTCTCACCTCCAGAACATAAATACCAAATGGCTGCTCGGAAATACCTGCAGATTCCGTGTCCACAGTTTAACAGAACTTGAGAAAAAAAATCCACCTCAAAAAACAAAAAAAAAAAACCAAACCAAACCAACAAAAAACCCGAACAAAAATAAAACACAAAAAACCCCCCCCAAAACAAAACAACAAAAACCAAAAACAATCTTGCAGAAGAGAAAATTATAGAAAAAGGGGTTAGGCTGAATAAATGACTCCGTTTACCTTCTGAAAGAAAGAACAGGTTTCTGTTCTCCCTCCTTGCTTTCAGATGGCTGACTCTCACAATGCTCTCTGGAGACATCACTTGCATTTCCATCCCTTTCCTCAGTTTTAAACTTTCCATTACTTCCACAGAAACGAGCTCTGGCCAAGGCTTAAATTAAATAAAAACTACTTTTGAGGGAATAAAAACCCCAAGAACCTTTCTGACAAGTTTTCATAAGATCTTAAACTGCCCTAGGAGCAAGGTTCGAGCACTTGCTGTTGATAGACACTAAAGAGATTAAAAGTCACTGGAGTTAAAGTGAAAACAAAACTTTTTCATAAATTACACTTCCAAAAAATTAACAACAGATGCTAATTTCAGAAGATTGTAGGGAAAAATGATTTGCACAATCCAATGCAAAACTTTATCTAACATATGACATTTCCTTCTAAAAGGAAATCTGTTACATATCTGTAATAACAACAAATAAAGATGATAAAAAGTAGCCTCAGTGCTTAATAGTAATTTAAGAATGAGCAACAGAAATGTTCCTTAAAACTGTGTCCCCTTACAATATTTAAATTGATGGCGTTCCTCTGTATATTTCTGTTTGGATCCAGCTTATTCCCAGACCAGTTTCAGTAATTTTGAAACACGGCAAAACCAGAAAAACGCTGAGTTTCTACTTGCAAACTGTTACCAAAAAGCCACAGGAAAATCTCTGAGATGTTTTTTAGAGAAAATTTGGTCTTGCAGAAAGCCAGCGCTGCTTCTTATGGCTGGGCTCCTCTCCCCTGCACAGAACCATTTCTACACAAGTGGTGGGATATGTTGGTTTTCTCTACTTCAAAAAATAAATTCTAATTATCGGGCTGAACATTCATGCTCTGTGCAAAAGCATGGAGCTGTTCTGTAGAGAAAACAGATAAGTAATATAAGATATATTTTTTCAGAACATGGTTTTGATGTGTAATGGATGTTTGGGTTAAAGTGCTTCGTAACAGCATTTTTGAGTCTTTTTGCAGAAATGTCTTAAAACACAGTGAAATCGGAGCAGTGTGGCTGACTGTCTGCAGGAAAAAACCAAACCTGCCAACAAACAAAAAATACCCTCACAGCCAACCCCCCCTAAATCTTACCCAGAGCTGTCTCCCAGGAAATTGTGACAGATTCCACGAGAATCCCGGGTCCTGTGCACATCAGAAATCCCTTCCTGCAGGGTTAGCAGGTGTGGGCTATGTCAAATAAATTTATTGCAGTCTGTGCTAATAACCAGAATTACAGAAAACCTAGATGAAAGTGCTCTGCATCCAGCTAATTTGAAGCTACCTTATGAGACAATAACAAGCTTCTAACAGTTTCCCCCTTTTTTAAAATACACTAATTATGCTTAATGTTCCCTGTCGCATTAGCTTTCATGGTAATTATATTTCAAAACTTTTGCAATTAGGGTACAGTTAATATTGTGGAATATTGCAATTATTTTTCATTGTGACACCTCTATTGAAAACTGGTGGCATAATGATCACATTGTTCAACTAAATCAGAACTGTAGAAATATGGCAAATGAACCAATTATAGATTATTATTTCTAATTACAGATAATGCCCTTTTCCTTGCTTTGTCCAGAACAATTTCCCAAGTACCCAGACTCTTCCTGATTTTAAAAAAAAGCCCAACAAACTCATTTCTGTGCCTTCATTTTTGTGACACACTTTCTAATATATATGTGTAAATGCAAATATATACTGTACATTATCTATTTATAACGGGTGAGCATGGACAGAGGTGCACAGAGAGAATTTACAGCTGATCCAGCTCCAGCCAACTGCAGCTGTAAATGCCAACACCACCAAGTGCTCACCCTGAGCAAGGATTCTACTCCATGGTTGAGCCTCGGAGTAACTCCAAACCATCCCAAATGCACCCTGCACCGTTCCTAATTCAGCCCCACACTGCCCCAAATTTCCTTATTTCTGCATCCCACCCCTCTTTAAGAAACTCAAGGGCTTTGGCTCCCCAAGCTCAAGCCTCTTGCTCACATTTCCATCATTAAAACATCAACTTCAACCTCTCCCCATTTCCAGACTGGATTCTGTTTATTGATGCTGAATAAACTCAAGCCCTTGATAAATGACAACAGCAGGAACACCTAAGAACTAATAAAAGAACTAATATATATAATGGTGAAAATCTGAGGTTCACCCCAGGGTTTTGAAGAGCTGCTTGCAATGAAACCAGTCTCTGATTTGGCAGGACAGAACACTGCCACACAAAAGTTCTTCCTGAAAAACACAGCGGAGGAGTTGCTAAAAACCGGCAGCCAGACAGGTAATGGGAGACGTTCTGTTATTTGCAGTACTTTAGCAATTCGCAGATTAATTCTCATTTCCCATTTACATTCTTCGTATGGAATTTTAATCAACGCTCGCTTAATTAAGTTTTCATTTAAATTACACTAAACCAGCGATAAATAAATCAACGATCAAATCACTGACTTCAAACAGAGAAGACCTTTACCAAACTCCCTGGCTTGCCAAACCCCACCATCTGTACATTTCCCAGCTACCAGACTAATGAATTTCAAGGTTATATCACCAAGTGTAAGAGAGAATTTCTAGCCAACATCAGACAACGCAAATAAAACGTGCACAAAATGCTTTCACATCATTTCTGACACGCAAAGATCTGGGAACAACTTTCCATGACTCCTTATTCCCCTCAATAAAGAGCAATAGCAGACTTAAATAAAACTCCTGCACAGATCATTTCAGGCAGAAATCTGAAAGTTGCAAATCTCAGCTCACTCAATACCATGGAGTAAGGTTTTTTTTTTTTTAAGAGCAATTGCCTGAACAATGAGCACATTTTCAAAATGAACTATAACTCTCTCTCCTCTGACCCTCTGAAACTCTAAAAGCTGATTTGAGTGATTAAATGACAGCTGCAAGTCAGGAGAAATCTGGCACAGAATATAATTTTTAAGAATGCCTCAAAGTCCTGCCATCTCTACTGCCTGTCATCACCCACCTTTCCATCATTTCTTGGCTCATATTAATTGATTTTTTTTTTTTTTTAAAGTTGACATGACTTATTTCTCTGGACATAGCATTTTTCATGCAATTTTTGTTTCTGTTAACTTCAGACACACGGCCTCCCCCATCTGCTGGGCACTGACAAAATCCAGGACAAATAAATGGCTCAGTGGAAGGTGTTTCTCCCACTCTGGGCGACACCAGTGATGTGCCTGCATAGAGGGGAAGGAGAACGTGACCCACAGGGATTATTTTAATGTCTAGAGGTATCTACACGTTCTAAAAAATCACCTCCAAACTCCACAGGTCTCCAGGATATGGATACAGACAATACCCCAACACATGCAGCAATATAAATATCTATTGAATAATAGCTGCTGCAATAGTATTAATAACAAATAAAAGCCTTGAAATAGTTCAACAAAGGGGTTAAAAATAGCCATTAGTGGTTTGAAAAGAGGGTTGCCTTCTTTTCCTCATGAAAAAAAAGAGTAAGTATTCAAAATAAGCAGCTTTCTTTTTTCCTGAACTATTGTCTATATACAAGACCAGTGCTCTAAATCCATCATATCTGAAAATCAACTCATCCTGAATGCTCCTCCAACTTATTCCTAACTGTGAAAATCAACCACTTGAATAAAATAACAATTCTGCAGAACAGGGTTGTTTTTTTGGTTTGTTTTTTTGTTTTCTATGGTGTAATTCTGCCCAATTCTTTCAAAATTCTCTATCACATTACAGCTGAAAGGTAATGATCACCTTAAAGAGTAACAGCTTCAAGATTTTGAAGGCTGAAGAACGAAAACCAATACTGATGTGCACCTATTTAACTGCACATCATCACTTCCCCTGGACCCATTTTCTGGCAATCAAACAGGCAAGCACAGGCATTAATTGTCGTTTTCCTAATGATCATTTGCTATTGGACAGCAATATTTGCTTTATTGACAGCTGTCAGAACATTCCATCGCTGTCTCCAGAGGATACAAAATGTACTCTTCATCATAGGACATGCTGGGTAAGGTCACATTGAGCACAAAACTGAATTTCACTTGGGGAATTCCAGTCCTTTTCTAGAAGAAACTGGGATATTCCAAGCTCAATCAGAAAGTCACTGCTGCTTTAATTTGCTCCATTACACAAAACTTTTCTCCTCGTGTGTTCTAAGTGGAGACAGAATTTTATTTGCAGAAATCTTTACCATGCAGTTTTAATTGTATGCAAATTCCTGCCTAATTGATTAGTACGATAATGCCTCTGTGAGGCATAACAATCCTGTGTAATGACACAGCAGAACCCTGTGCTGCTCTGAGCCACTGGTATTTCAGTGTTTCCAGTGCCAATGGCTTTTTTGGAGCTCTTCCAATATTCAAGCCAGGGACCTAACTTTGCTGTCAACAAAAGCAACAGCATTGTATTTATTTTTTTTTGTCTCGTCTTTGAGAAAATTCAAATTTTTTTTTCCCCCTGGTCATTTAATATTTATCAACATTGAATCTCTAATGTCTCATGAAAAGGATCCAGCCAAGCTAAATGGAAGTGCAGGAATCTGGAGTTGGTTTCTAAATTCAAAAACTCCTTCATGACACTGTCTCTGTGTCTTGACTAATTACAATGTTTATGGACCAGTTGATAAATCTACTATTTCAAACTTTCTTGTCAATTCACTTTTAGATCCTGTAATAAGCTTTTAAAACACTTTCAGCTAAAAAAAAAAGATAAAATTTTCTGTAAAAATCTTAAGGTTTGCATCAAGACAACACAAAAAACACCCATATTCTGATCTGCATCACCTGTAAGCTTGAGAGGTTTTAATACCCTCATGGCACTTTAATTAACAATGAGAATTCAGCTATGGAGAATCCTGGTGTTGGTTTGCATTTTGTAATCGTGCAGCAGAGATTGCCACATGAAAAAGTGCCAAAAGTAGCACCAAGCGTCGAGTCCGAGGCTCAAACAAGATTTATGAACAAACAAAAGCGGGCGAGCAGCTTCATTATGGGAAATTTGATGAATAGGGTGCAAACACAAAATCATTGGGGAGCCTTTAACCATCTTTAATAACACAGATTAATAAAAAGCAGCTGGGAGAGCTGTAAGAAAATCGGTTCCCTTTCATTTCGTGGAGTCTGCCAGAGCAGGCAGAGCCCAGCCCCAGCCCCTGCCCTGTCTGGGTAATTCTCTCTCTGCCCTAAACATTCTCCACCCTCACGGGAATATTCAGCAATGTTCACATCTTTTTATTGTGCTACTAAATTATCCACGTCTCACACCTTCAACAGACCTCCAAGTGCAAATCCAAGGTGGGGAAAGGATTAAGTCTGGTGAAAATATGAGCTGGGCAGTTTTTGTAGGAGCAGAGTGGCCTGGAGAGGCTCTCGCATAGCTGGGCTCACCATTCACTGCTCCTACCCAGGACATTTGCTCTGAGTTTGCCCTGCAGTGAGAAAACAAAAACTTAGACCTGAAAATAGGAACACAAATGGAACAGTGGCTCAGACTGGAGATACAGGGAGTTTTGGTTAGAAAACACATGATGGGGGTAGAAAAACTAGAGGGGGAAGTTCTCCTTTTATGTCCTCTTACTTATTATTTCACTTTTCTGTTTTTGATCATGCTACGCTGAAACCACAACCTGAAATAATAAAATTTCAGGACAATTGTCTCAAACATTTTAGGTGCTTTCTCATAAAGCCACCTGAGAGCATTTTGTGGAAATCAGAAATAAACAGCAACATTTTTGCACAGACTGAAACCTCATGGCCGTATTTCTGTAGATCCTCTCAATGGGAGCCTACAATGACAGAGCACTATTTTCTGAAAAGAGCCAACAGCAACTTAACAACTTTTTTGTTAATGAAATTGACCCAACAGATTGGTTATTAAAAAACAGTTCAAAATTGAAGATTCTCAGAAAAAAGAGAAAGTATTTAATGTGTTTATTCTCATCTAGTTAAAAAAAACCAACCCCCAAAAACCCAACACAAACCCCCAGGTGTCCCCAAACCAACCAAACATCAAACCAGCTGCCCAGATTTTGAATTTGTGCCTCTATATCCCTTCAGAATTTGGAAATTTGAATAAAATCAGCTTGTTCTATAAAGAAAACACCATCCTATGGTGTGAAGAAACCCCTGGATGCAGGGATGTCGATCCAGCAGCATCCACCAGTACTAATTTGCTCCAGGGGATGTTAATGCTCCACAGGAAGCCGCTGTCATCAGCTGAGCCAAACGTGGCTGCTCGGTGTCCCCCAGAGGAGTCGGCTGCTCCCCGGGGCTCCTGGTCTCAATGAGCAGTTCCTGGAGCTCCCCAGAATGGAAGTGCCCCGATAAAGAGCTGTGAAACAGCACCGGTGGCTCTGTGACAGCAGGGTATTAATGGAAATTGTTCCAGAAAAAGAAACTGAAGCAGGGCTCTCTAATGCATTTGTGTTTCTGGCACGATCTCAGAGGAGCGGAGGAATCCAGACTGTGGAATCCTTCCAGCTGTCAACAACAGAAAATACAGAGAAGGAAAAAGATATTTAGAACTGGCCTGTAGTTGGAATGCACAGGAAGGACTACGTTTTGTGGCCATCTCTGTACTGCAGGATGCCACTGCTGGTGATGGGTATTATCTCCTTTCTCCTGGGGATGGTTTGGAAGGAGGGCTGTGCCAGCTGGGAGCTGGGTGGCCTCCAGCTGCTGCCAGGGCATGAAGGTGAGGGGTTTCCAGCCAATTTTGAGTTTTTTCCTCAGGTTAGAACTGTGAGGACAGGTCCTTAGCAGCCCTTCTGCAGCACCAGAACCACCAGGTCCCAGCCTGGTCACACCCATCGCTCTCCACCACCTCCCAGTCCCATCAGGCCTTCAAGTCAGCCTCAAACTGCAAATTCAAGAGTCTTGGATTTTCCTCACTTTCTCCAAGGCAGCCTCTTTGTCTCTTTACCATCTCCAGCTGCAGATGGCCCTCACAAATCTAACTGACTGGCCTCAACATCTCTACTAAATATTTAATGGATTTTGGAATAAACAGTTGTTTTTAATTGGTTTCTGCCTGGTGCCCGCTTCACACCACAAGGAGACAAGCTATTCACAAATATCTAATTGAGTTTTGCTACATTTTGAGCTGAAAAAAGAGAATGAAAAGACAAAAATTTGGAAAATGCAGAGTCAATAATGATTTAGTTGTTGAAGTTCAGAACCATTTTGTTTTGAAGACTTTAGGGAGTATTCAGACAATACAGAACTTTTCTTTTGTTACAAATGAAGTTTTTGGGGCATGGCAGTTCACACCAAACCAGTCTCTCCTTTAGCAGATTTTGAAAGCTCTCTCAGCACAGTAAGAGTCCCACCTTTTAGGGTTTGGTGTACATACGCTTCTATGCCCACACATTAGTTTTTATCATTTGTAAAAAGTCATTCACATTTTCTACAGTGTTCTAGTTATTGCTTCTCAATTAGCAGAGCATCAGGTACAAGGAGTCTTCTCAAAACAATCCAATTTCCATACCAAGTTGCCAATTTTCCTTCCTTTTGATTTACTAGGTTGTTTTTTTTCCAGATCCAAACCATGCAAGACAAGCACCAGTTATCACCACAATCACAGGGATGCTGGTATGGCTCTGCTCGTAGGTGTGTGTTCATTTATTTATTTCACAAATCATTAGCTCTGACATGAAGAAAAGCAGAGAAAAGCTCAGTTTGTGGCAATCCCACTGTTGCAGCCCCATGGTGCCCAGCACAGGTGCATCAGAGAGAGAGGAGCCATTGTACAGGAGCAACGTGTGAGGCAGGGATCTGGGGAGAGGGGAATGACAAAGAGCATCCAACACGCCTGGAAAAGGTCACTGCAATAAAAGCAACCTGGGGAACGGGGAGCAAGGGCAGCGCTGCTGCAGACTGGAGGAAGACACAAAATCCAAACAAATGGAACAGAGCAAGAGACAAAATTTCCTTCACGTGTGAATGTCATAGGCTGAGCTGTGGAATCATTCTGAGAGGTGACAAAATGGAACAAGATTCCCTCTATGCCTGATGTGAACAAGTAAGTGTTTACTCAGGCCAGTAATTAAGTTCTACAAACATTCAAAGTCCTCGACTTCTCTATGTAACAACCTCTCAGAAACATAAATTATGCATATTTGCAATGTAATAAAAAAGACAATGTTGTTTGGTTGATTTCCTTCCATGAGAAAAAAACCAACCCCTCACCTGTAGTTTTAGTTCGTAATCCTTTCAAACATTGTGGGAATTATAAACACAACAGGAATGGGTCAGTTCAAGCCCTGCACTTGAGTTCCTGGCCCCTGGGAGTGTGGCAGTGCCAGCTGTGCAGGGGCCACGCCAGGCACTGTGGCAGGGACAGATCCCCCCTCTCCCTGCCACAGGAGCAGATGGCAGAGAGAACCCAGGAGGGCAATGCCCAGCAGGGACCATCTCCCGCTGCCCAAACCTCTGCAAGCCCAACCAAGAATCAACACCTTGGCGTGGAAAGCAGAGCTGAGAAGAGATACCAGGTGACCCCAAGGCTGCTTGACACTATCAAAGTCCTACAGATCAGCACGGAGGCACAAGTCTCTTACACACTCCCTGGGAATGGGCCAGACGACTTTTCCCTGAAGTTTGGACGCAGCTTCATGGTTACTTTACTGGAAATTGAGGGAAAGGATTTCAATGTATGCCCCTTCAACAACTGGATGGTGAGATACATTGAATCCTAATCGATACCATTTCTTCACTAGCTGTAATACAGGTACCATAATTGTGCACTGGATGTTATCTACTAGCAATGTTTGCTTTTTTCCCCCTGTGTAGTAATAGTCTGGTTTCAGTCTTATGTCTGATTTTTTCGGTCTGTTCAAGAAATAATTCATGTTGTAATAGGCCTGATCGGTCATTATTAAGAACTTGCAACAAGAGTGGGTTTTGGGGTGCTGGGCATCTCAATAAATTACTGTCGACTGCCAAAGGCCTGGGCAGGAGACTGAGACTGGTTTAAAATTCCCCTCTCCATTGGGAACAGGCACAGGCAGTGCCAGCAAAGAGCAGCACAGAGAGCCCCGTGAAACGCCACACTCAGCTCCGAGCACAGCCCCAGTGAGCAGCTGCTCGGCCTCCCAAGAGGAATCTGTGCAGCCCTGCACCAAAATAAAGCAGCTGTTTGGTGCAGGAACCACAGATTTTTATTGCTTTTCCGCTGCAGCAGAGTCTGCACAAGGCTGCTGAGGTTGAGGCTGTAAGAAAGACAAAATCCTGGCCTGCAGAAGCATCCAGCAGCAAAGATGCAGTGATGCTGATGCCACAAGATTCAGCTTTTATATTTTTCAGACCTGCACTGCTTTAGTGTGGAACTCTGAACTCCGCACAGGCTGGGAGCTCCTGTTCTTCCATTCTAGTCAGACAGAACAAATCCTCTCCAGGCTGCACTCAAGGACACCTCGCTGTTCCAGCCCCCAAAATATGGAAAGTGAGCCTCAAAAAGGGGGACAGACTTGGAGTAAATTACCTCATTACCTGAAATTGTAATTGGAGGATTAACCCTGAGATGTAAATTGATCAAAACTTATAAAAGTGTAAAAAACTTGTGACCCGGGGTCCATCTTGGGTGTGGCCTCTCCCAGAGAGGGCTCTGACTGCCCGAGGTGTCCCTATTGAAGGCCCTGCAATAAATCCCCATTTTATTCTCTCAATCTTGTCTGGCCTCTGTTCTAGGTAGCCTCCCTCTCTCAGGCATCAATGTAGGCACAGGAGTGCTCCTCACAGCATGGCTCAGGGAAGAACTGGGTGAGGAATAACAGGAAAGGATATTCTGCTTGGCTGAGCTCTGTTTGCAGCAGAGGTTTCATCGACAAAGCTCTGTGTGCAAACCCTCTCAGGGTTCACGCTCCCTGAGGGCAGCAGGGCTGTGCCAGGGAGACACCAAGGGAAAAATATTCCGAGCAAAATGACAGAGTCCAGATTTCTTTCTGTTTATGCTGAAGGGATGCAGCAGACATGCATGGGAGAACTGCCAGGCAAAGAATCAGGCATTAATAGGGCAAAAAACCAAGAAACCATTGAGAATAATTAGTAACCACTGATCAGTTTCTCCAGTGATGTGCTGAAGTTTCCCCTCTCCTTACTTTTTAAAATAAGACTGAAGATCTCTGAAGGAAAAAAAAGTCCTAATTTCTATTGATTTCGTCATGCTTTATATGAAGACAAACTCAGTTCCTGGAGATGCTAATGTGGTAAATAGCTGACATATATTTACAGTTTGCCTGATAAGATGCTAATATTTATAATCATATTAGAAACAGGTATCAAAACTGTAAATCCATTAATGTAATTTTATAACTAGGAGTAATAATTAAGCACTAGATAAATGCACCATTTATCATTTAAATAAACCAGAAGTCTGTGGCATATCAAAATCAGAAAATCCATAAGACAAGGTATTGACTCGGAGGAACGGTGTCTCCTTGCCTTCAGGTGTTTCTAATGGCACTTATTTGGATTTAAAGGGAGAAAGAAGGAAGTTATTAAATTTTCTGCTATTACAAAATCAACCAACCAAGCCACCCATAGAATCTTCTGTGTAGGAATATTGCAAATATTTTGAAAAATTGATATCCTTAATTTTAGGCCCTCTACTTTGTAGCCCATGAAGTGCAGACAGCCTGCATATGCTCAGCTCCACTTTCAATCAGCTACCAAATCGTGTTGGGAGCAGCTAAAAACACAAAATGCTTTCTAAACGCTGCCTTTCCACATGAACAGCAGCACTATCCACTGTGGAAGCTGTCAGGATTGTGCCACTGCCAATGAAAAGGAGATACAGCTCAGAAGATTAAAAACTCTGTATCAAAAGACAAAATTATTAGAAAAATTCTTCGCATCCAGCAGAAAGCAAGAGCAAGAACAGTTTCAGCCTTGTCTACATGCAAAGGAAAAACACACAAGCAGCATCTGGACTCAGCATAGGAAAGAAAGAGAAGAAAAAACCCAGATATTTTCTGCTTATAATTGTAGTATCCTCGCTGTCTTTCAGTCATCAAGCGAGGTACCAAGTCTAGGCACTGATTTTCTTGGTGCAAGGGCACAGAACAACAATATTGAGGCTTTAAGTTTCAAAAATTTCAAAATCTTTCCAAAATTTCACAGTTCTTGGTGATCTCTACGCATCTGCCACGAGACAGAAGAAGCACTGGTGATGAGGAAAGGCCTGGCTGGCCACAGCCCCTGAGTGGTGTCCCAGCTGTGAAGCTGTCAGGAAACAGAGGAATACACCAAGAAATGGAAATTTGGGCAGTCCCTGCTGCAGCTGCTTTGCTGGGGGCCTTTATTGCTGCAGGGGCTCCCAGTTCAACACATTTACAAACCCTGAACAATAAAAAGCAGCTAAAAACAAAAAACTCCAACTCAAAACCACGGTGAGCTGAAGAAAAATATGTAAACAACAGAATTCGAGTCTGTTCTCAATTCCAGAGCTTTTTGTAATTCAGGATCATTTTTATTACCATGGAACCTTCTGTTTGAGGTTTGACTGTTGTTATTATGAATTCATAAATGAATAAACAGAATGTTTCTGCAGTATCTTAATATCCAGAATCACGTCTTCTGGCTGGAATTCAGACATCTGCAGGCACCACCAACACAGGGAACACGGATTAGCAGCAGCAATAATGTCAGTAATAGTTGCAGCCACATGGAGCTGATGCTTTAGAAAAAGTGCACCCTTCGGTTTCGAGGGGAAAACATCGTTCATGCTGTTCCCTCCACTTCTAATTCCAGCTCAAAGCTCTAAAATTGGACTCAGTGCTCAAGAGATGCAGCAGAATGAGAATGTAAATGCCTGTTAAGGATTTGGAGAATTTAAGTGTTAGAAAAAAATTTGGAAAAAACCTTATTTATTTAAAGGCCTTGCTGCTCCATCCACACATTATTTAAACAATATGTCCACAAAGACACCCTTGCCTAACACCTCAAAAAGTTAAGCAAGGCTCCACAGCAAAAACAAACACATAATTTACTCTTAGTTTGGAAACAGAAATGAAAATGATCAATCTACCCCCCTTTTCCTGCATTGCTGCAAAATGTCATCAGCAGAAAGTTCCTTACGGCATTTCCTTGTGAATACATTGAATAAGAAGTACCCTTTCTCAGCAGAATTGTACACGCAGCTGTAATGCAGGGCTGGAGGGAGTTATAGGAAAGTATATGAAAGAATTTAGAAAATACGAAATAATTTAGAAAACCCAAACCTGGAACCGAAACTGATTTTAGCTGTTGCTGATCTCAGCACAGCTTGGCAAATTCTACAGTGGAATATTCTGAAGGAGGTTCCAAAAGATGCTGCTGAAATCTTAATCACATACAGCAGCTGGGACAGGAAAGTGAGGGTGGAGGAGGCCAAAATTTCCTTTCTGAATTAACTGTTCCTCCCGAGCTGATCTCTGAAGTCACAGAGATCAAACAAAACAAATCCAAGAGTAAACAAACACAGGAACAACCAACAAGCAGAGTAAAGCACCACCTTTCTCCTGGCCCCAGCCACAATATTGACAAGGAGAGGAAGATTCCAGTTCCTTGTCTCCCTCGTTTTGCTGCTCTTCCCTCGTTACCTCCCGAGGTACTTTTTATTTAGGCTCTTTATTACCCTTTTATTTAGTCTCTTAAGTAAACCAAAGTCAATCCTTCATGAGGATTAAAAAAAAAAAAAAGATCTATATAAAGCTAGGGATTCTAGATTTTTGTGGCTGCTGCTGTATTTTCTGTCCTGTGCATTGATAGGTGCAGAAAACTGAGGTCTCCATTCAGCAGAGGGTGATGCTCAATCATCTGAAGGGATGGAATTATTTTTCTGTAGGATTCTTTGATTTCTTAGAGATGATTATACTGCAGTATTTTGGTTTGCATTATAGACTAGAAACTGGAAATACTTCTTTATCTGATGCCAGATTGTCAGAGGGCTGCAAAACAAACACTTCCAGGCACTCCCAGCACAGGATCTAAAACAAGGCCTCCAGCTACTGGGCATTAATGACAGTTCTGGCTTCTTTCAGAAGGGATTTTTACAAAGTGGATGAAACTGCATGGAGGTGGTGGTAATTACACATTAATAACAATGAAATTCTATAGACAGGTAGTATCTGTTGAACACAGGAGATCCATCCAGATATTTATACTGAATCTAATGAATATTGATATTTTACATAATATTTCCACACAATAGGGTCATAAGCAAAAGGAGCCTTACTATTTATTTCAACTCTAACTGACAGACAACATTTAAGAACAATTATTTTCTTCAAGCCAACCTGTTTTTCTTTTCTTCTCCTTGCTGCCAAGAACTGCTTGTGAAAAAATCAAAGCAAATCCTGTCTCCAAACCAGCATCCAAACTGCTCCGTGGGCTGATCTTGTCACCTGGAGCCAAATGCTTTGTGCCGTTGTTTCTGAGCCAAAAAGACACCTCAGCACTGAAAAACTGGGCACCGTCCCCCTCCCAGCTAAACTCCAGCAGGTTCTTGGGGATCATGACAATACCTAAACCACAGTTTGGAATTTCCCCCAAATCAAAATCCTCCAGGGATCGTTCTGCTCCTGCTTTCTCATCGTTGAAACGGGTGGAGCTGATAAATGTGTCCAGTTTGGGTTCATTCTATGAAAATCTGATATGTGAGCAGGAATATCCTGGGTCTTTTACTCAGGTTGGAAAATGAACAAATAAACAAAAACTGTGTTGTGAGTTCAAAATTTGGTTTAAGGGCAATAAACCCTCTATAGTAAAAGCAAAGGTGCAGACAACGAAAACTTTTCTTTTTTCCATGTAAGGTTGAAAACCAGCTTGATATTGTATTTTGGCTGAAGCCATTGAAATGGCATTTCAACAAGCTCAGTCACCTTATATTACCCGAAAAAACCCATCTATAAAACACATATGGGAAGAAGAAATAAACCCATTCCTACTGTTAACTGTAAGAAATCATCTCAGGAAATGGGTTGGCAGGAACTGACCTTCTTTTAAGAGGAAAGAAAAAAAATCCACAAACTTTTCATGGGCAAAAGGTCTCATTTCCTTGTACAATGTTTGTGTTTTTCAAAACACTGTCAGCAGGTGCACCAGATTTCAAAAACCTCTTGTCCTTCATCACATATAATTGTGCTGCATATTATATTAAGAAATACAAGCGGAGGAATGGAAGTGATGGGAGTTCAATTAAAACCAGCATAATATCTCGTTGCATAGAAAATGATTCTGCAACTGAAACAGGTTCTAATGAGAGAAAAAAAGGAATACATTTTCACATATTTTTAATTACATAGAACTTCCTCAAACATGATTTTTAATAATATATTCCATTAGGTTAACATCATATTTAAAGAAAGTGCATTTTCTGATTTCATTTCAAGTCTGATTTTGAGCAATTATTGTGTCATTGTTCTGCAGCAGAAAGGTTGAATTCATTTACGGGGTGGTTATGCTGGCTATGATTGATGTGGCTTCTCCAAATGATAAACCAATCACCCCCATGATGTAATGTCATTTTTAGAGTGCTATAATCACATTTCTCTCAAACTGGGAGTTCTGATGAGTTCTAACAAAGATTTATTGTAGATTAAAGGCCTTCACAATATCAACAATAGGTTGCTCGTCTGATAGAACATTTGATTAGGGGATTTTTTTAGGCAAATGATTTTTTCCGTATTTATTAAGAATGGCTCTTGTGAAGGGCACAGGGCAGCACCTGTGAGTGTCCCCTCATATCCATCTTAAACCTGCTGAGGAGCCGTCCTGTAATTACAGAGCCCGGACCAAGTATCCAATCAAACAAACAAGAGGACACTTCAGTGGAATTAGCAGAAGAATTTGGCAAATATTTCACATTCAGCAGGTACTTTGAAGCCTAGGATGAAAATGTTTAAAGAATGCTAGCAAAAATTTATTAATGGTTGAAGATTATCTGGGATCTAAGCCTTAAATATAAGCATCTACAAATCTTCCTTTTTAACCCAAGCCCAAATTTAAGCAAAATATTTGTATGTATTTACTGTCTTTTAAATGTCTGTATCTGTATTACTAAGTTTCCAAAGAAACTAAAGAAATATTTTAAAAATGAAAAAAAAAAAATGAAAAGAAAAAAAACCATGACCAGAGCATGATCAACCTTTTCTTGTTACGTAGATGATAAAAGCTACTCTGCAAATCTTTCAAGGATAATGATAAGCCACAAAAAATAGTAACCTTCTCCGATTTAATGGATAAGTCATTATCTGTGGTATTTTCCTATAAACTCTCTAAAGAAACACTGGGAGAACTAAAGAAAAAAAATGACAGCACCAGGAAAGGCTCATTATTTTCCAGAGGCTGCATTAAGTCCAGAAGAACTCCGGCTACAGAACCCTCCATGGTGATCAAGCAGTTATGATGTGTCCATGGCAAACAATATGAAAAACGAAGTCATTATATTACTGTAAATCATCCATAAATAAAATAATATATGCGTTATTATAAATTATCTGTTTTATAAGTAAATGGGATATGTGGGGCAAAAAATATTAAAATACAGACGGCACAAAGCAAAGCCTATCAGAGGATGCCAAAAAGGCTCCCTGGCTCAGCCCACGGTAAAAATTGTCAAACATGAAGCTTTTAAGGACAGAAAGAAACAGTGATTATGATTTAAAATGAAACATAAAGAGCTCTTCCATCACATTTTCTGGTGCTGTTTTAGTGCCACTTCCTTCATTTGGCTTCCTCAGAAAAGCCCTGCTGGCTCCCTCAGCCCCAGCAGTGCCTGTAATTACCGGGTACTCAGGTATCCTCCAAGTCTTTTTTTAGTTCACATTCCCTGACCTTGATTTTCCTCTACTCATTTCATCCCTCTCCCAGTTACTTTTCCATTCCCCTTTAGAAATCTCATCAACTGCTTGATCCACCACGCCTTTTAGCCAATGTTCTCTCTTGTGCTGGATTCCTTTCTTTAGCTGTGAACGTTCCCTGTTCCTGAGCTCTGGGATGAGGGAAGCATCCCCCAGCTCCTCCCTGCACACAAGGAACGATCCTTCACCAACGCAGCAACCACAGCTGCTTTTTCCACGAATATCCCTTCACACTTCTCTGCCCTGAGGTCCCCTGCCATTTTATTTCCCTGCTACCTGGATTCACAGGTGTTTTTGTGATGCTCCACGAGCTGGCCTCGTTCTCAGCACCCTGCCTTTCCTATCCCCCCATCTTCTTCTGAGTATTTTAGTGTCCCAGGAAAATTCACTGGGGAGCTCCAACCTCTGCTCACTGTGTCAGATAACTGCTCACCATGCAGGAACCTTCCCTCTTACCCCGTGTTAGGTGAGAATGCTTCCCTGAGACCATTCACTGACAGATTTTGCTGGGACCCTTCTGAAAACACAAAGACCCTTCCATCAGCTGGGTCAGCCTTGCTCAGGAATGGCTGAGCCCTGGAAAGGACTCTTGGATGTTTCTAAGGCATGAAGTGACACTGGCTCAAAGATAAATCACACCCACTCCCTGACCCCTCCCCATTTCCATGGTTTCTACAGTTGCCCATTACAGATTCTGAGGTCTGGAGCTCCCAGATCACCCCAAATCTCTCAAAACCCCTCAAAACTGGCAGCACTTCTTCCACCATAATAAACTCGAGGAGTGAGGACACACACTCAATCTCTGAATTATCATTTCTTTGTGAAATTTTTCTTTAACATACCTGAACAGGGGTAAAGGATGATTCAGGATGGAAGGAACCCCAGGAGGTGCCTCCTCCAGTGTCCTGCCAAGCAAGGGCAGCTCTGAGGTGAGAGTGAGCAGCTCAGGATTTCAGCCAAGCTGTTCGTGGAAAGCTGCAAGGACGGACACTGGAGAGGCTCCCAGGGCCACTGCTCTAACCCGATGTTTAGAGGAAAATTTATACCTTAAACCCACTCTGAATGTTCTGTTTCAGCTTCTGCTCCCTGTCTCACCCTCCCAGCCCCTGTTAAAGGTGTGCTCGGTGCACCCCAGCAGTCCCACCCCACACAGAACCTCCAGTGCTGCTCAGAGCTGCCTTGCCACAGTAAAGCGACCCCTGAAACTGCACAAAACCTCTAAACCTATTGTGTTTAGTTAAAAAATACCCAACATCTATGATTAAAAAAAACCCAGGTACTAGAATAACTTTTTTTGATTTGCCTGTATTTCTACAAAAGGGATTGCATCTTCAATCTCCAGTTTTTGGCTGCCAAAATGAAAAGTCAGCACCTACTAATAAAAATTAAAATAAAGAAAATGAAAAGAGGAAAAAAAAAAAAAGAAGAAAGACAACCCTAGGCAGTACAGATTCTATGACTGATAGAGCTGCAAATGTTTTAAAACAGTGGCCTGAAAGACAAGAATTAATTTGCTGAAAAATAGCAGATCTTAGTTAAATGTGACATCGTGAGGATAGAACCAGACAGATTCGGAAACGAGGACAGACACAGACTGGCAGAAGCAACATGCATTTTTAGATACAGAAACTCATCACCAAATGATACATTAGATGAGCCCATGCAGAACAAAGAACCATTGTGTGTTCATTTCTCTCCTACCAGGTGCAACAAGGAGAAGGAAACCTACTTTGAAAAATAAATCCCTCTGATGACAAGAACTCAGTAATATTGCTTACACTGCTTCTACCGCCCTAAAAACTAAAAATCTCTCCGTAGTAAAGTCAAGGAACACCATACATGATGGATTGTGTCTCCAGGAATTTTCCATTAAACCAGTAAGACTCCCTTTGCCCCATTTCCATAGATGCTCTCGATTTTGTGCTGATGCAAGAACACATTTGCACATTAAAAAAGAATAAAAGTGGCACAAACATGTCACAAACAAACTCCATATGTTTGCAATTTTCTTACCACTGCTGGCAGCCTGCTGTGGCCCTGAACACGCTCGCAGCAGATATGAGTTAGGAGAGAACTCCTCATCGGGGTTGGTGTCCATGATTTGATGGGACGTGTTGCTGTCTAGCAATGGCATCTGGCAGCTAACGGGTGGAGGGTTATGAGAACTGGGCAGCTGAGCAGATGGGAGAAGGCTGGACGAGGATGTAGGTGGGATGGGACGACCTGGGAGAGAGCACACAGGGATCAAAGGTCAGCAATGAATGTAATGAGAAACCCCACCAGCCAAGCAATTGTACTGTCAGTGCCCATGGCTCCACTCGATTGCTGCCCCTCAGTCTCTCCACTGGCACCAACCTGTCCCTTGGTGTCACATTTCCTGAAATTACACCACATCTCTTAAAATAACAGTAGTGAGCTGATTGGGTTTTTGGGTCTTTTAACCAGGAGAACTGCTGCAGCACAGGAACCTCTCAGAGGCGCGAAACAACCCCACAAGGGCTTTCTCCAGGCTGGGGTTCTTCCTGGAATGGATCTTCCCAGATCCCACGGAGAGGTGGGACAGATGTGGACAGCAGGACTGAGAGGCTGAAATGCCACTTCAGAGATGGGCTAAAGCTGCAGTCTGGGCTGAGATCTCAGCTCTGCTGTCCTTCCTCTCCCAGTGCTTTCTGCACTGGAGCTGTGCTATAACTGCACAAACCCTCACCCCAAAATTTCCTGCCCATCCAGGAAATTAATTAATTCCAACCCTGAAGCCCAACCCCTAATGGGTACAACCCCTCAGCCCACAGCAACATCATCCTTTTGGTCACCTAGAGCAGAGGCATGAAGCCAACAACAACAATGTTCATATTTATGTCTCCTATTCTTTTGTGAACTCCCAGAACTTTACACAAATCCACTCCATCAAATGCACACAGATGAAGACAAGTTTTGGTTTTTTTTGCATTGTAAGTTTATCTAGTGCATTGAAGAGACTCTTCATGAATAATTTAAATGCAAGAAAATATGACCTTTGTGCTACTGCCAAAGTCTGTAAGGCAGAGATCTGCTACAAATGTTAAAACACAGCAAAACTACAGAAAATCCTTATTTCCATCATTCTTAAAGCAACAGTAGCAGAGAAAATACACACTGATTTCTTCACTAATTACATCTTCATTTTTTGAATCAAGGACCCCTCACTTTTTGTGAATTACCCTAAGGTTTGTACAGTTAGGTAAACCTATGGAATCACACATTAAATTCCAAATGAGGGGGGATAAAAGGCAAGATAATGAAAAATTCCAGCTTCCACATATAAATTGTATTTGGGATGCAGCAATCATCCCGAGGCACCGTAGATACTGAAAACCACCAGCTCTGCACTGCCTGGTACCAAGAAATGCCATGAATTAATTTCTTCCCTTCAAAAACTTTTGAACTAAAATAAATACCAGACTTTTATGATTATTTGTTACTCTATTTTAGCACCGGATAAATTGATAAGACTGAATGACCAAGTCATTGTATGACAGAAATGGATTTAAGCTACTCCACAGCAACTCCCATTTACAAACTTTTATGCTACAGGAAATTCAATGTGCATTGAATATTTTCATTGTGGACCTGCATTTGTGAGGAAATAATTCTAATATTGATGATAGGAATAATTACCGGTATTATTCCTGATTATGCCAGTCTCATGAAATACCACCACGAATATCCTAAACACTCGAGGGAAGTGATTGAGCAAGACCAGCTTCTAATTATTTCTTTGTAAAGTGTTGCAGAGAAGCCGAGAGGCTGAGGTTTGACACACCTCTGACAGAACGTGACACTCGTGCCCACTGTGTGCATTTCATTTTCACATATTCTGGCTCTGCTTCAACTCTGCGAAGTTGAAAGCAGCAGCTTTATAAATTCTAAATCTGCATTTACTGCATGGATCATATGGAAATACATTACGATATTATAAAACTGTTGGAAGTGTGAGGTGAAGGAAAAGATTTTTTTTTCCTTTTGTGGAAACTGCATATGGTATTTTAGAGCAATTTAGGCACATTTTTGCAGAGTACACTGAGAAATGACAAAAAACAACTCCAAACCTTAGGAATTCTTTTGTTGGGAATGTTAATGACATTGTTACCATCATGGAATAACACAGCCCAATCCCTGAAGAAAAGGCAAAATGTCTAATTACTACAGCTGTTTGTAGCTTAGAGGAGACAGAAGGGATGAAGCTGGTAAAATGTTCCATCATTTGGGTGGGAAGGTGGCTCCTGAGGAAGATCTGTCCACAACCACGTGTTAATTGGAAAAAAGAAGTGTCTGTGAGCCACAGAGCCTATTGCCAATCTATCCTCTGGTTAGATGGCCTAATAAACAGCCAAATTTAATTAAAACTTTTCTTGTGGTCTATCAGGTTGATTTTCTGCATCTACTAAACACTGAGCTCCTACTACAGCCTCTCCCTCTTTGAGGGACTCTAAAAAGCATCTTCTCTCTCTCTCTGCTCCCAGCCCCTGAAACACCCAGGATCTCTTAAGACACCCAGATTTCTATAAAATTTGGTGGGAAATGAATTGAAAAAATACTGAACAGGAACAGCAAGACACCATTAAGATTTTGCCTTCAGAAATTAATCTCAGGGGTAACTCTCTGTAGTACCACAGTCAAGAGAATGGCTTGGGAAAGTACCAAGGAGAAGTGTGGGGATGCAGTCAGGCTACAAAGAGCACAATATATGTAATTTATTTGTTGCTGTACACTCCTAAAAGAGAAAAAAGGGTTTGATTCATACTTATAGGAATATCTTGGTCAAATAAGCTCAATGTACCATTTAAAAGAACAGACCAGGCTTTGCAGGTTCTATAAACCCAAGCTCCTTGTCAGACCCATTCATGTGTTTACAAATATCTCAAAAGACTTATTTTGAAACTTCCCAGCTCTTTCAGAGATTCTGAATTTCCACTGCTTCACACTGGGGTTTGCAGTACCCTACCGTCTGTAAAACAAACTGCGACACGCGATAACATCAGCGTTCTGTGACACTGCTGCTCTCAAAAGTTAAATCATAATAGAAGTTCCTACAGTTTGTGTCTAGTCCTCATATAGGAATATATTAAAGCTTCTGTGAATAAGTTTTTTATCCAGTTGTGCATTGACAGAATCCTGTGTAGTGGGTACTTACAGCGATGGCAATAATGCAATTGTGTGACACAGTCAAAGGAACATAAACCAGGTACAAATGCCAGAAAGAGAACCAGACTTAAAGCTGATATATTACATTTTCAATGGGGAATTGTGTCAGTTCTTTCTCCAATATCTGTTCATAGGCATGTTCATCCTGCACATCCTCATGCATGACAAAGGCTTGCACAGATACTGAACACAGCATTTGTGAGGCATTTTTCAAAAAGAGCAAGCAGCCAAGAAGAAAAAACAAATTTCCTCTCCTCCCACCCCTTTCTCCTGTCATTTCTCTTATCTTCCTTCTTAGAGAGAAGGAAAAAACTTGGTAACTCTTCATTCAGATCTGGGCTTGCTTTGGGCTTCCACACCACGCAGCACCTCAGACTGCAGGAGCTTTCTTTACCCTCTTATCACTTATATTCCTTCTTTTTAAATCAGAGTTTCATGTTTCTTCACCAGCCCGGCAACTTTTATGAAACCATTCCTCAATTACTGCTACACTTTAAGTCCTTAAGGCTTAAAATCTGCTGTAGAGCCTACACTGAGAAATCAGGCCCTGCTCACAGCTGGCAATGTCTCAAACCCAGCCAGGGAAGGAGAGTTCTGTTCGTCTCAATCACAAAAACACGTTGGGAAAGAGACACTTCAGCTGCTATTAGCCTGAAAGGCCACACCGTCACCAGAAGGGAAAAAAAAAATACAAAGGAAAAAAGACTGCCTGCAATCACTCCCAGCAGGAATATACATAAACAAGAGCCACAATCAAAGCAGAGATGCGAGCTGCTCATCAGCTACTGAAGGATATTTGAGCTCCACTTTCCATACTCTCTGTTCTTCTTTCTCCTTTAAAGGACCCATAGAGTTCTGTGGATAAATAAAATCCACGTGTGTGAGAAACCCTGGCCTCTCTATGTCCATGACAGGAAACAGGAAACCAACAAAACCCCCTGGAATTTAACAATTTTGAGCAGTAATCACGTAATTATACGTTTCAAAATGTGTGTGCATACATTTATATACTTTTTAAAATATACTGAAGTATATTTACCCACACACCTCTAGACAGACATGCATAAAAACCAAAAAAATGCATTATTTTAACTGTCTAAAGATGAATCCAGATTCCTTAAATAGGCATTTTGCCATTGATTTGGTCAGGAGGGAGGCTCACAACCTGTGTGTTGCCACCTCATGCTCTTAAGTTATTCATTTCAGTAACTCCTGTCATTAGAAATTATCTGAGCCCCAGGGGTTGTCAATACTGACCTCAAAGCTTTCTGTGGGGGAATTCTCAAGCTTTTCCCATCAGGAGAGTCTCCCTTCCAAGCTTGGACAGGAGTACCAAATACCTGTGCAGACTGTTCAGCCCCATGCATTTCCAGCATGAATTTCCACACCTAAGCAGCGTTTCTCACATTTACGACAGAAAATCTTCCTACAGGTAGAGGCTTTTAAAAGCAAGATCAGGTTTCAAAACTTTAAACAGCTGATAATCTTCACAATCGAGGGGTTATGAGAAAACTGTTCTGTTCCTCTCTGAGGCTCCACACAAGCCAAGGGCTCCCTGTGCAGTCCTGGGCAGGTTAGACTGCAGGAAAAAAGGGAACTTTGAGATGAATGTGTTTTAAAAAGCAGCTCTTCGGAAGATGCAGCAGCGTTCAGGTATGAATGCAGGAAGCTCAGGAAGTAAAGAGTGAAAGTGGAGGAGCTGTTTCTCCATAACTGATGGCATCAGAAACACTGTGTAAAACACTTAATTGGCAATTAAGATTTTGACATTTACTGATTGAAGCCGCTGATATTCCTGTTACAGCGATGCAAAGTATAGGACCCTGTGCAAAGCAATCCCATAAAATGATGTTAGAGACTTACATGACGGGCAGGATCATTAACCCCAGTTACTGCATTGCTCATATACACCGGAATTATACACAGAAGGCCATCCAGAACAGAATTGGGTGGGTATTGATTAGAGGGGATGAAAGAGAAGGATCAGATCTGGGCCTCCTTTGCTCTCCCCATCAGGAAAGTTGGACAGAATCAGCCCAAGGCCCACGGCAGGACCCTGCCACAGCTCACAGCCCTCCTCCACTGAACACCTTCCCACTACATCTTCAAGTCAGCCTAAAGTGAAGCACCTGCATTGTCAGCATTGCTGAGTTCACTTTAAAGAGTGAGAAAAGCTGCCAAATGTGTCAGGAAACAACCAGATAACGTAAGATGCACGTTTTTGCAGTGCAAAGCACTGTAAATGAAGCAGGCAGCTGATGAAAGTGGAACTTTCCTGAGGTACAGCACGTTCAGCAGACTCTCCCCTTCCTCCCCAGAAAAACTGCCTTCTGCAAACGAAAAAAAAAAAAAAAATAATAAAATCTCCTACTAATATGTATGCATAGCACTGCTCACCAGTGGCCTGGGCACTCTCAAGCAGAGTTATGTTTAATAAATTCAATATATATTGTCCTAACCGGCATAAGGAACATAAATATTTTGTATTTGGTGAAATTACAACATTATTGCATTACTTGGTGAGTTACTGTGGGTGAGGAACAGCAAGGATAATTTCTGCAGCTAAACTGGCACTTGTGCTTCCACGCACTGGGGCCAGCAGAGCCCCAGCAGGCAAAGCTCTGCTCAGGGGACAGAGTTGTTCCCCTGAGAGCCAGGCAGGCTGTGCTGGAAGCTCCCTGGGGACAGGCAGGACAGCACCCAGGAGATGCCCAGGGGGAAGCAGTGATGCTCAGCCAGATGGGCATGGAACTCGCTGAACCCTCAGCACCCCGCACTGCAAGGGGGCAACACAGAACAAAAACCCCAAATGAAGGATGAGAGGAAAAAAAGGGAAAGGAATCGAACAGTCTGTGATCGTTTTCTTCAGCACCAAGTTGTTTTCTCCTGCCTAAACTGCTGCACTTCTCTAAGGCAAACAGGATTCAGAAGAGTGAAAGATCAAGATATAAATCAGGATTTGGAGGATAGAGAGTTATCGCTGAGGAAAGGCACTTCTAGTGCTCCTGAAGCTCCTATCTCCGAAACCAAACAGACAAAGCCAGCCAAGCTGAGAAAAAGGCTTTCACAGAGTCTACTTCACGGAAGTCAAAGGAGAAAATCAGGTCTCTCTAAAAGCCCAGGCCTGGTTGCTGACGTGTGCAGGTATTTTTCTGCATCAGAACAGACAGTGAGGGCCGCTAAGGATGCAGCTGATACCATGAAATTATGGCTCTGAAACAATTAAAAGAGAATGGCAAAAGAGATCTACAAACCCAGTAAGTCATCACCTGTGATTTACATGACAGTGATTCAGCAAAGGCAATTCAGCACCATGGGTTTGTTTTTCCTACTTCACAAAATTAAGAACTCCGTACATCTCGCTTAGTTTTCTCGAAATTTGTTACAAAAAAAAATATTTTACAAGAAACCAAAACAACAAACCCTGAAAATATATTCCTATTTAATATATTCCTTCTCCCTCTCCTCTGAAGTAAAACCATTTACTGCGCAAGCAGAAACAGTCTGAGAACTGCAGATAATAGAAAAGGGACAGATGAAGAGCCACCAGCAAGTCCTGAGCTCTGTTTTTTTATTCCAGATCCATTCTACGAGCTTGTTTAAGCTTTGTTATCTTCTTTAAACCATTTGACCTCTGTGTGTGGTTAATATTTTCTGCAATACTGCGCATGTGAAATCTCTGAATATGGAAATCACTGGACCAATGCAAGATATTATCACTGCAAAAACTCTGCAGGAGAATGAGACTAACTTGGAAATCAATCACTCCTGACTTCCAGTGCTGAAGTTAAATTAATTTTTCTAAGCAATCCATCTACAAAATGTATCAGTTTTATGAAATTTGGATATTAAAAAATAAGGAGACAGTCCTGACTTCAGAATTATCTAAACCAATTCAGTATGTAAAGGAATAATTTGCTGCTGTCAAAAGCTAATGTCACTTAATTCTTGTCTTGTTAAATCATCTGATGCCCCTTTCTTTTTTAGTTAAACAAAGATAAATAATAAAAGCAATTTGCAGCTCGAAGATGTTAGGGTTCTGCAGCTGTTCAATGTCTTCTGGGCAGATTAGATTCTGTAATGAGAAGTTACAAGCCTCATTTTATAAAAGCTGTTGCTGTCTCGGGAAAAACATCAGTGAATAAGATTAGAAAACCCTTTTCCTTCATGAACCTATTACACCAGCAAGCTGATTACTTGGCATATGTTTGATACCTTCATCGCTGGAAAACAGTAATTTGTTTCAATGATTTTTTCCCATCACTCATAAAGTCAAAATGTCTCCTCTAATATTACCCCACCTCCGATTCAGCCAGGAAAAACAGAGACAGATCCACGGGAGCAAAACTTGCACCAACCAGAATTAATTTAACTTCCCTAAAAAAGGTTCTACTGAACTAACTATAACATTAAATTATAACAACTTATCAACTGCCTGTTCCTGGTGGGACAAAAATAGAGTTCTAAGATTAGGAATGTGTTTAGAAGAAACTTACTGGAAGATCCGCGACCATATGGGAGTGAATTTTAGGGTAACAATAATATGTGCAGCTTTTAAACATTGGGAAGAACGAAAATTCCCTGTTTATCAACCTTGTCAGCTAAACACTCATGTCAGGGAATCCCACCAGCAAAGGGGTTGTAATTAGGCCCTGGGTAGGTCATTAGCAGGCACCCTATGAAATTCACCTCATCAGATCAATCTGGAAGTACTCGGTCTGATCTTTATTCTGGGGACACCAGGAGTTCAGGCTAAGCTGGGCTACAAACTTGATTCCACTATCCAAACACCTCCTGTTTACCTTCACCTTGTTTTAGAGGAATTCGGAGTCCTGTTAAACAGCCACTGACACCACCCCGCTGCACATCCCCTGAATGTTGGCTTTGTGTCTGTTAGAGAGATTTATCCCCAGGAACGCTGCACCACTCAGCGACTCAAGTGCCTGGAGTCACAAATAGGTGGGAAAAATAACACTGCCTTGAACAAACACGAGGAAACTCCAACCTGTAATTATTTACCAAACTCTGTGAGAGTCGTACATCGTTAGCACGGACTGGCTAGAGCTGGGGAGTGATCTGGGGATTTTGTTAACTCTTTGCAGCCTACTCAAAAAAGCAGCTCCATTTTCTGGTGGACACACGAGAAATGAAAGCAAGGCCTCCCATGACCCACGTTATGTAAGTGACCAAGTAATTTAAATAATGTATTTAAAATCTCCACTAGCATGTGCCGGTGCTCTATTCTGGCTAATTCTGCTTCAGGCTATTCAAGTCTACTTTTCTTAGCTCCACCCACAGTTAAAATGTGGTGTTTCTATTTGCTTTCTAAAAGTGGGGTGAGCACAGTTCTGGATCAGGGCTGTCCCCCTGCTGGGACAGCCTCCAGAGGTGTTTGTATTTCAGTGCTGGCGGACAGTGAGGTGCAGCCAGAACGGCATCAGGATGATGGGAATTAATCTTCCATTACTCCTGATACTGCTACATAAACTCACATGACATTCTCTTGAGATTTACATTTTTTGTGCTTCATCTGGTTTCTTCTCTCAACATCCAGCCTTACATTTCTTACACCACCCATACTGACTTAGCAGGAGTTTTGGGTGCACAAGCAAACAAAAAGTTTGACTATTCCATCCTCTCTGTCACTGGTGGGATGTTCCAAAGCACAAAAATGTCATCAATTAACTTCCCTGTGTCTTACTGCACTTCAGAGCTAAACATCCATTTTCCTTAAACATTTAAGGGGTGCTCCAAACACCTAAGACTGTTGTGATATTTCACACTGAACTTTTGTGTGTCCCTACAGGCAGTTACCGTGCCTGGAACACGTCCTCCTTCCAGACTGAACATCCTAGAATTTAATAGCAAACCACAGTGAAACCTTTGTGTAAATTTCTATTTCTGCCTTCAGCACAGCCAGGGTTTCTGCATTTTCTGAAGTCCTGAAAAGCTTCTGGACAGGGAGCAGCTCCCGCAGCCGCAGCGTTTTCCTGACTGGAACATCCCGTGCAGGATGATCCCGTGCTCAGGTCTGGCAATACAGCCTGGACCCAAACTGCAGCTTCCAATCTAAGGGGAAGTGAAATATCATCCCTAATGATGAGCTTGGCCTAATTAACCCTTTGAAACCTCTCTGATGTCTCCTGCTAGAGCAAAGTATTCCCTGAAGATGGTGAGGAATACACTAAGTACCCCAGCACAGGATTATAGACGACCTAGCAAACGACTTACAGCAAACAACTTCCAAATAAGCAGATGAAATTTTGTTCTCATCTACTATTGACTAAGGTTTGAAACATTTCCATCTTTGTAAAGGTGATTTCTAGTTCAGAGTTTGGGAAGTAGACCCAAATAAAGAAAGAGAATATAAACCACAGCGTGTAGGCCGCACCTCAGCTGAACACTGGGATCTGCTCGCTTTGCTTACACGAAAACTGAAAACTATTCGTTCTTAAGTGAGAAGGTTTATGTCAAATTTCACTTTATGTGAAAAGATATAGCCAAAATAAAACCGGAGTGGCAGATTGCAACACAACAGCGATCAGACCATTAATTATTTTACCACTGCTGTGTATCGCCATAATTAATGGCACTCCGTGAGACCAATACAGGAAATTAAAAAGATAAAATTTCCTTTTAATGAAAAGAAATTGCAGACATGAAAGGCCACTATATGAAAAGGGGATCTTGATTCTGCAGTATTAAAAAAAACACCCCTGTAACCTGATTAAAAGGCATTTGGAAGCGCAAAACTAGATGTGTTAAAAAGGTAAGAAATCTTTTCATTATAGCTACAGTTATAGTTGCCAGAATGAAGGAATAAAGATACATCTTCCCCTGCAACAAATGGGCTCCGTTCCATGCTTTTTGGTAAAGCGAAAACCCCACAGAAAATCAAACAGCCCACAGAATAGCTTGAATGTACCATTCTGTATTTCAGCACCAACTGCATCTTTGAAATAATGACACTTTCTCTCATCTTTTCAATCTTAAAGCACTTTAAAACCACAGCCCAGAAATACATGGACAGGGAGAAATTAAAGCAACTGAAGCTGAAATGTGCTGCTTAGGAATCCAAAGTTTGTTTACACCATTAGAAGGCACTCAAATATATATCCCCATAAATGACAAGGTCCCAGCAGCAAATTAACAGGAACAATTTTCCCATCTCAGGAGCTGTCAAGATGGGCTCTGTTAGCCAATTTATCTTACTCTAGCACATCTCTGGTGCTTGTCAATCAATATGTGAAACATTTGGTGTTGATTGCCATTTTTCTATCCACTTCCTTTTGCCTCTCGTACCAGGCAATTTACTGCAAGTCAATCAAGGTTGAAGCAGACCTTGTTTAAATAAAACACTGTTGAGTTCTTTTCACACCAACAATTTCAAAAACAGAATGAGCTGTAGCTCTTCACATTTACATTTATACTACTTTTTCTGTTTTTCCCAAATGCCATGCTCGAGCTATAAGTCATAACTAAACTCAGCCGAGGGCTCATGGAGAAATCAGTCAAGGAAGATGAACTGCATGTAACTGTATGGGCTCTGCTGTCAAAAATTCCGGCTATCAGCGGAGACAGAGAACATTAAAAAGTACTTAAGTAATCTGGGATTGTGTCTTTTTCACCCTTGCTTGAAGTCAGGTCTCCACAGCACAAAAACAACTTCCAACTTGTCTGAATTTCTTAACTCTGCGTAATTATTTCAAATACTCGTGTGTGCTGCTATTTTAAGGTAAGAGGGAGCTCAGCTACTGTTTATAACTGCATCTTACAAATAAATACATCAGAAAATCAGTTCTTGGTCCCACGTTGAACACACTGACGCTTTCCTCTCACACCCAGATGAAACAATCACAGAACAATCCCTGCTCACATCACATCTCATTCTGGCACTACCTCAGCATCACCTGCAAGCAGGAGGCAGAGAAACGGGGCAGAAAGAACATCCCTTGCACTGTGTAATTCCGCAGATGTACAACTGCAACAACGGGCACCTCCATGTGCAACTCTTGACATTTTCAACACTTTGAGTTTGCTTCTGCGCAGTAACTGGGTTTGACAACAACAGTGACTGGGTTTGACAAACAGCACCTACTGAACTTTGCTGCTGTGCTCGATGCTGGTTCAGTTTTTAGGGTCACCACGGACTGCAGAATTAACCCCACGACACAGAACGGCTGCCTTCCGAGTTAGAACAGCCACTAAACACCTGAGCCACACATTTAGCTGCTACAACTCCAGACTGGCATCAATTTATTAAGTTTAATACCATTATTTATTATAACCCATATGCTAAATCCAGCAATGTACAAGAGCAACAAAGGAAAATGCAAGTCAGACCAAGCCCTGAGATGACCAAAGCAGAAATCTCTTGTGGGTAACACAGGAAATACTCCTTTAATAACAAAGAGAAAGAAAATGACTGTGTTGCTGTTGTTATTGGTGAGATCATCCATTCCTCCCCTTAATTCTAAAAGGTAAAAAAGAGCGAGACATTCAAAACCCCCCAAGCTCAATCACATCTACATAGATAGCACAGATAGAATAGATATATCTTTTATATTTACATATATATATACACACACTCTCTTTATGCTAGAAAATGAATGGCCATTGAAAGAAAAAAATCCTCAGTTTCTTCTCTGGTCAACAACCTACAAATTTGCAACAACTCTCAAAATTGCCTGCAATTAACACCTTGTAAAATTTAATGCCAAGAACATCCCTGGTCATTTGTTTGTACTTTCATATGAGACCTAATTATCTTCTTGATTTATAACACAAAAAGAAATAGATAAAATGCCTGTAACAGAGCCAGAGACAGAATGAAAAATAAAACAAGTGTATTACAGGGCAGATACAGTCACCAGTCCCATCCTGAGCAGTGTGTTTAAGAAATCCTTACATTATGCCAGCATAACAAATGCTACAACTCAAATGGGATGCTTTTCACTATCTTTGAGTTATTTTTGGAAAAAAATCTCATTACTCATGAGAAAGAAGTTATATGTTTTATTTGACATTGATGCCACTAAAACACACAAAAAACCCCAAACAAACAAAAAAACCCCAAACTCAAACCCAACAAACCAGCAAGTTGGAGGTATTAAAATTAAGTCCTGCAAAGCGAAACCAGTTATACTGATTTATGCCAATATGGTGTACGAGCTGCTTCAGTAACAACAGCCAGGGGCCCACAGTAAAAACTATCATGAAAGTAACGTAACAATTCCAGATTCCCAGTTTTAATTAAGAGTGATTTTCCAAATGATGCCTCCTACACTAAGGCACGAAGAATCACACTTATATAACATTTATTTTAGAATTTTCAGTGATAGGAGATCACTTACATATCACGAAAGTTCCCTTTCATTCTACTGCACCTATCTAAAACATTCCTAGGGGAAAAAAAAACCCAAAACAAAACCCCTCAGAAAGCTCTGGGCTTATTCAAATCTAAATTTTGTCACCAAGGTGTGTGTGAGATTTTTACAGCCCTCTCAGCTCCATGGATTGCAGAAAGCTCATGTCTGGAATTCAGGTTCACAGCTGGGCTCGGTCAAGTTCTTAGAAAAGCATTTCCTCCAAAATAAACTCAAACACAACAAAAACTCAAAAACAACAACCCTACACCTGCTTGGGAACCGTTCCTCTTGGCTCACAGCAAAGTCTGTCTTTTCATCAGCAGGATTTTCCCCCAAGTTGTACCAATTTCTGGTATGTGAATATAAAAGGCAATGTAAGATGTTTCTGCCCCAGAAGGAAGCAGGAGGAGATGGGTGGAGTTATTTATTAACTGCACACCCTAAATAAACAACTGAGGCTGAGGTCAGAGCAGTTCCCAGCCTGACCCCTCTCTGCCCAGTCCCAGCCCTGTGTCCTCTGTCCTCCAAATCTTCCCAGCCTTTCCATCAGGGCCCTGCAAAGGCTGAGCACGAGGTCTGGTGGATTTTAGGAGAATGTAGATGAAGTCAAAGACAGAGAGGCTCAACAGAGAGAGAAGCAGTGTCCCTGCCAGAGGGTTACACAGAAAGAAAGAGTTACTCACGAGTCTCTCTGCAGAGGTGATCCCATATTTCACTGTCTTCACCATCAGACAAAACTCCAGGACTTTTATCTGTTCCTACCCCTTTTTCTCCCCCCTCCAACACCAAATTGTTTAAAACCTTAATTTTAACAAGAACCTGCAATTTCAGCTGCTAAGAGAACTTCACTTCGCTGTCTCTCTACAGCCCCAGGGACTAATTGAGAAGATTACCTGAAGGCTCGAGGTCTAAACGCTCGAGGAAGAAAAACCTGCTTGAAACGATCTCTACAAAGGATGCTGACAGAAATAGGAACAACCAGGAGATCTTCCTGTCAGCGCAGGTTTTTATAATCACAAATCAGAGTATGCTGGATGTTATCCTGTGTTGGGAAAATCAGTAATAACACAGCAAGTTTCAGTGATGTTTTATTGCAGTACACAGAAGTGTAAGTGATAGATAAAGAGCTTGTTTTCACTACAAATCACAGAAGTGAAAAGAAGTCTTGATCTAAAACTATTATGAACCAAGCAGGCGCCAAGTTTCTTCTGTCCTTGCTAACTTACCATGGCAAACAGATGGAATTTGTTAAGTGTGCAAGGCTGAAATAGTGCTTCTCTCAGTGATCATGGAGATCGGGGGAAAATGGGATTGGGGACTAAATGGAGCAGAGATGTAAGAAAGAGTCAAAGACAATTTTAAAAGATGCTGTTTTACCTACACTTAGTGAAATGAAAACCAGAGAATCCACCCGCCTCTTCTATCAGAAGTCACGACCCCATCAAAAACTGATGTACAAAACGGTTCCAGCAAGGTTGGTTAATAGAAATAATACATCACAATCCAGCCCATTTGGGGCTTTTGTTCTTAAACACTTCAGTAAATGGGCCTGTTTTTTAACTCCAACAGATAATTATGAAGTGCAATAAAAAATTCAAATTATGTTAATAGGCCAGAGAACAACGGCTGTTTCTGAAATCACTGGCAATTACTAGACATAATGGTTCTCAATTAAGCTGGAGGGTATTTTTCAATCCTTCATAATCCACTATTTTAAAAGTATCATAAAATATATAAATGCGAGTTGTTAATAAAACTTTCAGGCCGGCAATGTAGCTGGGTGTCACAGAAAGTAATACCTGCTTTACTTTGATGGGGCTTTTTCCCTTGTGAACGAGATGTGAAAGTTCCGTGAGAGAAGGGGAGGAACTCCATGGCATTTGTTTCTCACAGCGCTCTCGAGTGCAGGAGGAGCGAGATTCCTGTCTTGAGCAAGTTCAGTTTCCCTTAGGAAAACACTCAGCAATTATCAAATGTCTTTACCAAGTCTGTTTTTAGATTCTGCAGCTCACTCTAGAAACTTTAATGCATGTGTGGATGTGAACCAGAGGTATCACTGCTTGCCCGCTTTCAGATTGCCATTTCACAATTTTTCAAGGCAATAAAATGGAGCAAAAATGGAAAAAAATAAGGTCTAAACCAAGAAATCTTGAAGATCATGCAATGATAAATCCTCATTATCATCTTTCATTTATGAGCTTGATTCAGAGTAGATTTCCACCAAATCAAGTAAAACAAATAACAAACGGAGCCATTGAGGGAGGATCAGTTGGCAATAATCACTATCCACACGTCACTAAAACGAGCACTTACCCACAGATTATTTAACCCTGCAGTAGGGAAACAGCACAGCTGGCAATTGCTGAGTTCCCCTTGCAACTTTACTCCATATGATTAATGATCAATTTATTGAGACACGCCTGAACCACCTGAGTCAATGGATCTGCACACACATGTGCACATGTGTTTTATTTATTTATTTCCAACTCAACACCACCTTAAAAACATTTCTTATCCAGTCACTTCAGCCCTCCTCCTGCCAAGGAGCAAAACTTCTTTGGTTTTTGTTCAAATACATTTGCACGCATACTCCTGAGAAAGAGTAAATCATTCGAGAATAGTTCCTAACTGCAGAAATTCATATTTTCATATTTAAACAGCAACTCAGAGATTGAAGCACGGCACCATGATTCATCAGTGGAAGACACCCATTCATCATCCAGACCTCAGATCTGCTGAGAATCTTTATGGCTTTGGCCTCACGACAACGGTGCAAACCATGAGCTGACATGAATCTGTCTCTCTAAACATTCTCTCCCTTAATATTCTAATAGCTCCACACAAGGGGAAAGATTAAAACCAATTAAAAGAGATACAAATTCTAGTAATATTGCCCTAATGAACTGTTAGTTATTGGTTTTAGCCATTTCACTTTAAAAAAAACCATCACTTTCATTTCTGAATCAATTAGTAATTACACTCGTTATTGACCTTCCTTGTTTTTTGTTTTGTTGTATGATCTGGTGCGTTGGTGTTTTCTTAATCCTCTCATTTTTATTCTCTTTTCTCTTTTTCTTCTTTCAGTCTCAAACTTGCAGCTTAAGTGAATCTCAAGTGTTACAGCTGGACAAAGATTTCTACATAAGGACTGCATTGTAATTCAAACTTCATTCCAAATGGGACAAAAATATTCTGAACTCATTCCTATGCAGAAAACACTTGTTTTTTGATCTCATTAAGATCATCATACAATATCAACAGATGCTTAAAAGCCTCTAGTGCTGAAGGAACTGTTGAGAAAATTGAAACAGAAGTACTTATGAATGATAATCTAATGATACTGCAAAGATTTCACTTTTCTGAACTACAGCGAGCAAAACCCACGGATCCCAATGCTCCCTCCACCCAAAGCCAAAACCCGTCATTAACCAGTCCCCACTTTTATGTTACTCCTCACTGCTTGGCACCGTGAGCAGGAGTTCATCATTTTACTTCAGAAAAAGTAAAAATAAAAGAAAGAAGGTCGGGGTTGAAGTGTCCCCGAATTCCCCAGGCCCTCAGCGTTGCCCTGCCCACAGAACCGCGAGCGGAATGTTTCCATCGCACTCCAACCACAGCAAACACGCATCTGGCTGTCACTTCAACCACTGCTTTTCTCTACTGCTAATAAGGAGCATTTTCTGCTAATTTCTGTTATCTGTAAATCTCTCCTGGCATTCCAACCCTGCACTTAATGTGCCGTACGCGCTCTGCTTTATGCACAATGAGCGCTGCCATCAAATGTCAGCGTGTCTTGTTATCTCAGAGATGGGCAGGGACTCACCCAGTGAAACATCCAGAGATAAGAGAGAAGGAATAAGGAGATATTTATTAATTGTGCCACAGATATTCAACAGAAACACATATATATATACACACACACATATATATATATATATATTTATATATATTTTTTAATTTATTTTTTTTTTTACGCCAGGGAAACAAGCATAATCTTTTGCAAAAAAACCCCACTATTATTTCTGGGCTAGCTCTGTTAATTTAATTGCAGATTAGGAGCTGAAATAAAGTTCAGATCAAGTTACTTGTGCATCCACGCACCACATCAGCCCCAGGTAAATTGTACCTGCTCATTTCCATGTCCCACTCTTTGCTCCCTGCTACTCCAATGGGATAAACCAGAAGCTGAGTTTCGAGCAACTGCCCTGTTTTGTTTTTCATACACCCTGCTCTTCTAGACTGCTGGAAAATTAATCTGCAAATGACCACTAAAAAACCCTAAAATATGAGCACAGTGCACAGGTGAGAAGCAGCAGCCTTGAAAAATTAAACTAGTGTAATAAATTCCGCTCCTTGATTTAATGGTGAAAATCACAAGAAACACAGCTGAATGAATTCACGAATGTAAAGTCAGTACAAGGAATGTCACAATTCTGCCATAGGTTTCAAACTTTTAAATGGACAAAGTTTCATATCCATCAGGAATAGCAATATATTGGTTAAATAAAACAGAATCTTAAAAGTCTGTCTTGACCTCTAATTGAGTGCCTATATTTTCAATTTTTTATTAAACTTTGTGTCTTATTCTCCCCCTCATTTAGATGCTTGCAAAATAAATATAATTATATCCAACTTAAATAACTTTGGAACCTTGAGCTGCGGGTGCTGGTATGCTGTATCTATTACCATATTTTAAACCCTTTTAAGAAGATTGCATTAATTTCTATGATAATTTAGAGCCCATAATGCATTCTAAGATGTGAATAGATGTTAATCACCACGGAATGATTTTCCTGTATACTAACGAAGTCATGCTGCAACCAGTAACTACTACTTTTAAAATTCAATATTGCCGCTGAAAGGCTTGATTAAGATTTGTTAAAGTAACTATAGCCCCGATATGGGTTTAAAAACCCCAAAGTAATTAACAACTACATCAACAGCAATATCCTTCCCAGCCACAGAAATCATTAGGACAGAAAATGTTTATAGCATCCAGCTCATTCTTTGCCCAGTATTATTAAATCTTGCCCAGTATATTTAATTTCTGCCGCTTCCACAGACCAGTACAGGAGGCAGCTCGAAGGCAGCAAAGAGGCTTCATTATGACGATGATGTTCTGTTGAATATTGCAGGTTCGTCGCTGAGGGAAAGCTGACACCTGTGATTGCAGAGCCGTTCTGCCATCAGAATATTTACATCGGTAACATTCAGCCTGAGTTTGCCTCTCGTGCAAGTCAGAGCTCAGTTTGTTCCATCAACCTCAACAACCTCTAACAGAGCAGCATTCACATTTAAATATCTGCACAAACGAGTGAAAATTGGCGATGTTTTCCTTGAACAAGCCCATCCGCAGCTTTTCCCCAACCTAAAAGTAACTGAGGATGCCTTTCTGAGTAACCCGCTCGTTGCTGCTGCTCCTGGGCAGCAATTTACAGCAGGACAGGGCATTCACTGCCTTGGCACTGTGAGCAGGGTGACCCCAAACCAGGAACACCCCAATGGATGTGACAATTCCATGGCAAGGGACCCTCAGAGCTCATTGGGTCCAGTGCCAGGGGGCTCGGGGTGATGCGGTCACAGCCCCTTGTTGAGGGCACTGCCAGGCCTGGGCCATCCTAAAGATGTTCCAGGGCCTGGAGACCTGAAAGATGTTCCAGGGCCTGGCGACCCCAAAGACATTCCAGGGCCTGGCGACCCCAAAGATGTTGCAGGGCCTGGCGACCCCAAAGATGTTGCAGGGCCTGGCAACCCCAAAGACAGCGCAGGGTCCAACCCAGGGTAATCCCCCCTCTCTGTGCCTGCTCTGCCCCGACTGAGCCCAACAACGGAGTCAAGCTGACACCTCAAACTTTCGATGAGCTTAAAATTTTATACGTTGAGTTCTTACAGAGGAAAACTGCTGTTTTCACATTTTTTGCCTGTAGACAACAGGCAGGTTCAGGTGAGCAGCTGAGAATCATTAAGACATTGTGGTAATTCCAGATGCTGGTGCCTCTGCCCAGGATCCCCCCGAATTCAGGGAGCCTTCACTGGGGGTTGTGGTTCAGCCGTGAGGGGAAGACTGCACCTGCTGCCTGCTCACTAGAATTGGGATTTTTCCCTTCTCACTAGAATCAGGATTTTTCCCCAAAGTCTCCTCTTACTTCCTCAAATGTTTTAAAACCCACAATAACTTCATTCCATGCCCTAAGGTGGGTTTCAGTTTCTGGGGTCTTTGTGATGGTGTCGGAACAATCCCTGAAATGCATTATGATGTGCTCGAAGACAACCAGCTCCTATGCGAAACATTCTTCAAAAAAAAAAAAAAAAAATCAGAAAACTTTTGGGGGACTTTGAGATCAACTTTTGTTATGATCACTTAAAAGACTTTGCACTCTTTCTGGCATCCTGCTTGACACTGCTGAACACTTTCAAATTCTGCTGCTTTCAACAGAAGTTCATTATGCCATTCCAAAATGTGTCAAAAGGTAGCAGAGAAAATTGAAGACAGCTTAAAAGGTCCCAAATCCTCTGAAACTCAGAAATACAACATTAGCATTGCAGAACAAATTTGCCTTTTGAGAGATACATGGAGGGATTCTGTAAAAGAATAGTTTATTTACTCTTCTTTTACGTTTCAACAGTTCATTTTACAAGATTAATATCTAATTGAGAAATTAAGTATTTAAATCTTTACTTTTTTTTTTTTAAACAACAATCTGGGAGAGTTTGATGGTTGTGTATTCTTGTAGCAGCAGTCAATGCCATTTGAGCAGTGACAGGATTTAAACTGCCACCAATACAAATTAAATCATTAGCTGCTAGATGTAGAGAAATTCAGAATTGTGAATTTCAGTCTCAAGAGACAAGCAGAGAAAGAATTTATTCTCACACGTTTTATATAAATAATCACTTAAATCTGTACTTGTTAAGTACAAAATATGTGTTAGCGTAACAAAGTATCTGCTTGGGATAAATGTGATTCTTGTCTTTCTCACTGAAAGAAAAGAAAGTACTAAAAAAAAAGAAATAATAAAACAAAGGAATGGCTCGAGGAATTAAATAGCTAAACAAGCAAAGCCACAAATCCCTCCAGGTGACAGCCCCGAGACCCTGAATCACAAACCTGCCCTCGGGGCTGAAGGATGCCAAGGGGTGTTGGGTGAGGGGAAGACATGGAAACCACAGTGGGAAAGGTGAAAAGGACAAAAGAGAAGTGGAGAGGTGTAAAATCACTCCAAATCCATGACTTTCTGCTGTAGCAGACCTCAGACATCCCAACAGGGTAGTCCTGCAACAAAACCTGTTCCTAAATCAACTTCACAAAAACCCCAGAGCAGACTTGGTGTTTCATTTGCTGCACCTCCACCGATCAGACTCGATATGCAGAACTGGAATGAAGAGGATATTCAGGCCTGCCCACATGCTGGAGCAGAAGACAGAGAAAAATAGCAGAAATTAATATCGAGTACTGTCTCTATAGGAAAAAAATCGTCCTACACTTGACCAGGGATCTTCTCTCCATAAATCCATACTTTACATAGCTGGGAAAAACAAAAAGGGCCTGAGCAGGCACCAAGGTTTATGGATGTCCCTGGGAGCTCTGGGGTCTCCAAAGGACCAAGAGGTCACCCTGAATTAACACCAGTTACAGCCACTGAGAGGAGCAGGGAACAGAAATATCCATAATAACTCAGCACACACTGGGACTCTCCTGTTTTGGCTCACAAATTCTCCTTCCTGTGGCTACTTGTGCAGCTCAAGAACAAAACCAACAAAATGAAATTATTAAAAGTAGCAACAGTTGAATAATGATGATTTGCTTGTTTTCTTTTTTAAACAGGAAATGTAATAGTAGTGATAATAAATTTATAACTGGCTACACAGCCAGCCATTTAAAACATGTTGAGTCCTTGACTAAAAGATACACACTGCAGCCCTTGAAAAAATAATTATAATACTTTGAATTCATGACAATTTTTTCCCAAATATTTTCCTGTAATTTTTAAGAGGCATTTTCTATCATAATTTTTGATGTCAGTCAACCCACAAAACACCTCAGCTAGAGTTACAAAGAGTTTTCCCATTTACAGCATCACATCACAATATTTGTATTCTATTGATTTTTTATGACTTATAATAAAGCATTTGCCCTTTGTCACTGTCAAAAAAAAGACATTTTCTGCAGCTACCAATTCAGCCTGTCCTGCCTTATGGTTGTCTGGTTTATCTTAGAAAATGGAACTTTGAAAAAAATATTTTTAACTTTAACTGTGCAATGGATGCAGTTAAAAAAGATTACTTTGTATATAGCTGGAGAAGGTATTCCCAAATTCCAAGTATTAAAAATAAAGAAGACTTAGATAGAAAAGTTGAAGAACCTGTTTAAAAATTAAAACCAGTGGTGGTGCTCAGAACGCGCCAACCAAACACCTGACCAGCATCATTCTCTAGGACATCTCACTCCCTTTTTACACCTTTGAGTCAAGTTTCTTTTTCAAGTTCACGATTTCCTAGAACCTCTTTCCCCATTTAGGCTGTGCTACCTACGAAACAGCTTCGATATTCCTTTTTCTCCCTTGAACAGCCATGCTCATTTTGCCAGAAAGAGGCAAAGTCGGGATGCAATCGCATTTGTGCTGATGCTAAATGTTAATAGATCTGCCTAAATGTCTGCTAATGGCACTGCTCGAATTAGCTAGACTAGCAGTGCATGCCTAATGTGTTGTTTTTGTTGTTGCTGCCTTAGCTGTTTTCTCCTTTTTTCCCCCTCAGAAACAAAAATAAAGGCATTTTCAGTCAAATGTTTCTCTACAGCTGCAGCCCGTGCAGCAGCCATGTGGCTCTGACACGGCATCGCTGGGATTGTAAATCCCAGCATTCTCCTGTTCCTTTCAATTAAACATGAAAAGTTGAATGTTTTTGTAAATTAAACATGAAGCCCTGACTTTGCCAGCCAAAATATGTCCTTCCATCACCTCTTCTAATTCCTCCAGGTCACTTCTGTTCTTAGCTCCGTGCAGGCAGAGGACGATGCTCTTTTATTGGCGTGTACTTCCAGGATGTTGGGGGAGAACGAGGCCTTTGAAAACATTTTCGACAGGCCAAAACATTTAATAAATATGCATTACACTCCCAGAGCTCCAATTTGCTCGGAATCACAAAGCCTTTTACACATGTAAAAGATTTTCAAAATAAACAGTTCTGAGTGGCTTAATTGAAGAATCGTATTTTTAAAATGGAATAATCGGTGAAAATCAGATAAGGCTGTGCTATGAAAAAAATCTGATTTACCAATTTGTTTTTGCAGCCACTGTAGAAATGCACCATTTTATCCACATCTTCTACTGCTTCAAAATATAATTTATGTAGAAATATCTCGGAATACAACTCCTTCTATTTTTATAAAGGACTGCTGATTTCTAATTGCCAGTTGACTGAGCCACTTTGGAATATTTTATTTTTATATTTCCTACTGTTGGTGTAGTGGAGAACAGATACCCATTCCTTCTATTTCTGTTCAAAGTATGTTGAAAGGCTGTATTCTGATTTTTGGCTGCAGACAGAACATTCACTACTCATTCAAAACTCACACTGAAGAGAAAAAAAGCCAGAATAGTTGTTCCAGGTCCAAGAAACTTTCAAATCTTTAAACAGAAATTCTGATCCAGAGTCTAACGATGATAATATTAAAGAAAAAACCCAATTCCAAACCTACAAGTCTTTTCTTCTATGCCAGTGGAAACACACGACTGTAAAGGAAAAAAATAGGAATCAAGTCTCTGATTATATTACCTTTCAGAAAATTTGTTAGCATGTTATTAGCAAAATGTTTATTTGTTAATTATAGTTTTAATTAAGATACAACAATAAATTATCTTTGCCACATTTCTGCAGCTATTTACCACCCCTGAGACTTAGATATCTCATTCTGTATCTGCAAAGCTGACTGAAGTAAATTAAAGTTATACCATGTGAGCGCTTTGCTCACACAAAATCCTCCTGAAACTTGGAAGGAGGAACGTGGTGTTCCTCCAGATGCCTCTGCGAACCATCGCTGAATAAATATAACAACTCCCATTCTTGTAAAGGATGTCTCAAACCTGATTTTCAAGAAGGAAAGCTCTGGTTTTTCATTATTATTATTATTTTTTTTTAACCTGATTGCTGTACTGTTTGCATCATCTAGAGTCTCGCTAATGCCAGTCAAAATTAAAGAGAGATGGTGTGACTGGGAAGGAAAGGTCTGCACATCACAGATCCATTTGCTGTCTTTGGTGTCGCCTGTTCTCCTCATCTCAGTAACCTGAAATTATCCTTTGCAGGAGGTTTCTGTTAGAGGGTATCACGTGCAGCTTTTCTGCAAAACAAAGCCTGTTCTGCAGCAATGTCTAAAAAATCCTGATGTAGGAAGATCCTTCCCAGATGAACTCAATGAGCCGTGGCTCCTCTGCGAGCCGTGAGTTTAGGGCACAACTTCTGATTTAATTTGGCAGAACTGACTTCATGACCTCTCACAGAAAAATGTGGAATTACAGAATGGAGGTGACAGAGGAACAGGCCCTGAAAGCCACAGTGACCTCCTGGCTTTGGGCCGGAAGAACCCA